>MU384079.1:0-43752 GCA_022495065.1 Xylaria telfairii | reverse complement strand
AATAAAAATAACAGTATTTTATTATAATAATAATATAAATAGCACGGTATTTTTAATTATTAATATATTAAAATAAAAATAAAAATAAAATAAAACAAAAAAGCTTATTTAATTATTTTTTTTTAAAGTAATTAAATTTTATTAAACGTAATAAATAGTTAAAAAACGCGTAAACTTTATAAAAAAATAAAACTAAACACTAATAATTTCGGCTTAAAATTTTACTAATATACTAAAAATAATAGCGTTATTTTTGTTTTTTTTAACTAGACCGTATTAATTATTTAGGTTAATTAAACCAAAGCCGAATATTTAAAACAACTATTAAAAAAATTTTTTTAAACAAATAATATTAAATTAAACTATAACAAGTAACTAATAAAATTAAACCGGAAAATAATATAAAATAAATATGAAAATATTTATAAGACTATAGGTATTATAGCTTTTTACATAGCTAGTATAAAATAACGAACCGAGGTTTAATAATTTATAAGCTATTTTTAAAAAAAAGCTTTTTTTTGGCTAAAACAAGGCCTAAGCGCAGCTAAAACAGCCCCGGCACGTAAATATACTATATATAACAAACGGCACTTTATTATCGCGGCGCTTATATTTATAATTATAAGCACGCTTATTCTAGCAATAATAAAAAAATATAGTAATAATAATATAAAAAAAAAAAAGTAGTAGTAAACATAAAAAAAATAAAGCAAATAAAAGTAAGTATAAATATAAAACAAATTGAAAAACTAGCGAAATAAGTAGATATAAGTAAAAAAAACTAAAAATAAAAAACCCGAGAAAAAAAAAAAAAAATATATAAAAAAAAGCTATTTTTTTATATTTAAAAACTAGCGCATAATTAATATAAAAATAAATAATATTATTTAATAACTATATCGCTAGCTAAGTATTAAAATATATATTATATTTAATAATATTATATTTAATTAAAATATAATATTTATTTTAATTTTATATACTGCTTAATTAATTATTTTGCTATATTATATTCCGCAAATTAAAGTTAATTTAGAATTAAAAAGAGGATAGTTATTATAGCTAGCCGCAGGCTATTTTAAGCTACTAAATCCGGCTTATATAAGCTTATTATTTTTAAATGTGCTTCGTATACTTTTTATCCCTTTTACAAGCTTTAGTCTAGTTTACTACTTATTATTTTTAAAGCTAATATACTATTATACTTGACTTAACAATTTCCTTACTTATAATATTATTATAGTTATTATTAAAGCTATTTATAATATTATTATTTATGTTTATTTATTTTTTTTTGTTATTATTATTATTATTATTATTATTTACGTTTTTTTTAAAGTTATGTTATTTATTAAGATTAATATTATATAAAAAAAGCTAGTTAAATTGTTTTTATTAACGCTTACTTAACTATATAAGATTTATATTTATTATTATATGTTTTAATAACTTTATTAATAAAAAAATCGAAATATTACTATAAAAAATACCTTTAAAAAATAAAAAACATGTTTTTAAAACTAAAGCTAATATTATAGGTTTATTTATTAAAAATATTAATAAATAAAACATTTTTTTATATAAAACTACTATAATTAAGCGAGCTATTAATATTATATAAAATAATAGATTAAAAGCTACACTTAAATTAAAAATTGTTATAGCTAGCCGTAAGCTGCCTTAGGCCATTAGATCTGGCCTATATAAGCTTACTATTTTTGGATGTGCTTCGTATACTTTTTATCCCTTCTATAAGCTTTAGTCTAGTTTATTACCTATTATTCCTAAGGTTAATATACTGTTGTACCTAACCTGAAGATTTCCTTACTCGTGATAAAAATACCGCTAAAAAAAATAACTACGTTATAACAACTATATAAACAACTTATTATAATTAATATTAACACTTTTTTTACTACTACTACTACTAATATAAAAACAACAAATATTTTTAATAATAATAAACGCAAGCTTTTAAAAAACTTATTTAAAGCAGCTGTTTAAAACTTTATATTTATTTAAGACTTTATACTTGTTAAAATATTAAACAAGCTTAGCTTTTTTTTATAGCCCTTGTTAAAACTATTTTTATTTAAAATTAATTTTTTAACTACTACTTAATTTATAATAAATAATAAAGCTTTATAAAATATATTTTATAATAAACGTTAAGTTATTATTATTATTAACTTGATTAATTTATTAAATTACGTTAACTAATATATATATAATAACAAAAAATATAAAATAACTGTTATAATATACTAATATATTGTAAATAACCTTTAAAATATATACACGTTTATTTTTTAATATATAAAGATTAAAGCAGGTAAATAAGCCGTAAAATAAAACGCTATATATATAACTATATTATATTTATTATTTGTTAACTTGTTTAAATATTTTAATATTAATAATATTTTAAAAACAATTAAAGCTTTAAAACTGATTTTTATTACGTTATTATATATATATAAACTTAAAAACGCTGTAAAAAATAATCCTAAAACACCTGCTAGTATAAAAAAAAAATACCGAGATAAATATTATATCTTATAAATATACTATTATATACCCTTTAAAATAATATATATCTACTATAAAACTATTAATTTTAACAGCGTTTTAATAAGTTTTTTAATAGCTTAAATAATATATAACGGTATAATTATAATTGTTTATTATTATTAAAACTATAATATATATTTTTTTATACTTATAAATAGTTATTAAAAAACTTATTAAAACATTATTAAAATTAATAGTTTTTTAGTAAATATAAACATTTACTTATTTAAAACTTAAAATATTTAACCTTAACTTAAATAATAAAAAACCATTATATTATATATACTTTAGCAGTTTACTTTATTATTTTTAATATTAATACTGCGTATACTTTGTAATTTTACTATTAAACAGTTTTTTTTATCTGTTAAAATTAATAATTTTTTTATAAAAAAACAAGTTTTGCCTTTTTAACCATTTAATCCGCTACTATCTACGCGTAAAAAACTATCCGTACCTTATTACAAATTAATACTATAAATTATACCGCTTACTAAAAATAGCGAAAAACAAAAAAACTAACCTAAGTTTTATTAACTTATATTATAACTTAAATATAAAATAAAAAAACAATATTGCAACTATATTTAAACTGCTGGTTTTATTTTTTATTATATTAACAAATTATACTATTACTTAATCTTATATTAAAACTTATAAATATAAGCAGTAGCTATAAAAAAAAACAAAGCTACCTATAAAACACTACCACTTGTAGTATTAAATTATCTACAGCTATTTTATAGAGCTTAAAAAATAAACTACTTTAATATAAAAAAATAGCGTGAAGCTCTTGTAAGTTAAAGTCACAGCAGCTAGTACAACAAAAGCATAATTTTAAATAACATAAAGCTTTCGCAGCCACTTAAACAGCAGCAAATTAACCCAATAAATATAAATTTATTAAATATAAAGAACTCCAGTTATAATATATATATCGGTCTAAAAATAATTAAAGCACTTACTGCTAAATCTAATTATCAACCGTTTTTATAAAATAAGTCATACAGCTACTTTAACCAACAAAACTACCTGTAGCAGGGCCTTTCCAATAGTTTATCCAGTAAATATTCGCCATTAAACCCCGGTTTTACAAATACTATATCAATAAAAATACCAACCCACTAACTACCTCCAATACCGTATTCAATATCTTACGTACCTTTAAAGTTATTTAACGTACCAATATAAAACTCATCGCTACTTAAAATTAACAGAAACACCAAGGATTTATTAGTTAACCTTATTAAATAGTTCGTTAAATAGTACAACCAATCATAAAATATACTTTTAGTACTAAAAGACAGTTTTAAAATAAAAACGATTAGCCCGTATAATATATAGCGTCTGCTTAACCAGTAGTTCAAAGAACATAAGCTATTTATTAATATATATATATAGTTACAGCACTTTTTTATAAGTTTTTTAAAAGTAAAAGCTAAATATAAAAGTATTTTATGTAAAAACAATAATTTTAATACCTCGCGTATATTTATTAGCTACTTAACGCTACCTGTAAAACCTTCTTAAATATTAAATAAGCTATAAATATCTTTTTTTTTTATAAATTTATTAATGTTATTTTATAGTAGTCTTACCTTTAATCATTAACTTTATACTTCTACTAATACTTAAATTACTACTTAAATTATTAATAAACCTTTTTTTTATAATTAATAATAAATATAATAATAACTAAAACTAGGGACTAAGTATAACACTAAAAATATATTATAAAAATAAAAATTAACTAGGTTAAAAAATACCTATAGATATATATAAAACAAACTATTATATAAAGTTATAACTAACGTATATGTTTTTAAAATAACTACATATCTTATTTAACTAATTATTAACTACTTTTATGCAAATATAAAAAAAATAGCTAAAATTATATTTATTAGTAAAATTACCGCTTTTCCACTTCACGTCCCGTTAAATATACATTTTTAATATTATAAAAAAAAGCTTAATAAAGTTTAAATCTAGTAAATATAATAATAAATATTATAATTTAACCCTAGCATTTATAATTAAATTATATATATCTCCAAAATAATAAAAACTAGTGTTATTTATTATTAATATTAATTTAAGCCTTAAAAACAAGTTTATAAATAATAAAACTTTTTTATAAATTTATATTTTAAAGCTTTTTTTATTTATAAACTTTTAATATATAAAAATTACTTTATTAAATATACCGTTTATTATAATAGCTAATAGTATATTAAATTAATTCCCTTGTTTTAATATTTTTAATATAAAAAACGTATAGCCTTTTAAAGCTTAGCTGTAACAGTAGTTTATATCTTGTTTATTAATACTAAATTTGTTAATAAAAACAAAAAAAACAAAAAAAAAATCGGTAATTTAATATAAATAATATATTTATTTAGTTAAGTTTTACTATACTGCTTTTATTTTTATTTTTTTTTATAACTATTTATACTTTTTTAAATTCTCTAAGATTATATTTATAATTATATATACGTTACAATAAATAATTAAAAACTACTATATTTTATTAAGATATAAATTAAGGTGTACTTCTAGTTTTTTAATTAAGGTATTTAAAGCTTAAAGGAATAATTTTATTGCGTTATATAAACTTCGAAATTTTTTAAACCAGCTTATAGTATTTTATAACTAATACTGCTATTTATAACGCTATATAATTTACTTGCTATAGCTGAGCCAGATAGCAATTTCAGTAGTAGACTAATTTCCTTTAATAATTATAGCTAATAAGTTAAATCGCTAAAAATCTATTAATTTATTACTAGTAGCTATATTAAAAGTAAAAAAAGCAACAGATTAATTAATTTAAGTAGGTGGTATATTTTAAGGCAAAAAGTAATAAAATTAGCTAACATATAGTTTTAATTAAATAAAGCGATTTTATATAAATAAAGTAATTAGGATTAAAAAATATAGTTAGTAATAAAAAACATAGTTGGGATTAAAAAACGTAATTAATACTAAAAACATAGTTAAAATCAAATAAAGCAATTTTGTATAAATAAAACAATTAGTATTAAAAAACGCAATTTTATATAAATAAAGCAATTCTATATAAATAAAGCAATTAAGATCAAAAAACGTAATTTTATACAAATAAAGCAATTAGGATTAAAAAATGTAATTAAGTTCGAAAAACGCAATTCTGTATAAAAAAACGCTATTTAAGTGCTAATAGCTTAATTTTTACACTAAAAACATAGTTTAAGTAGCAAAAGCACTAGTTTAATAAAATAAAGTAATTATAAATAAAAAACGCAATTTTTAATAAGTTTAAAAGCTGGTTTACGTGGTGTTGTAGTTAAAAAAAGTAAGTGTTGGTGTATACCTTAAATTTATATGTATGTTATATATAAATTCTGGGTGGAGACTGACACTTCGATTCGAAACTAGTGTACATGACTAGGTTAGCCTATTGTGGAAAAACTAACCGCATTCGTCTCCCCTCGATTTTTCTGTTCCCCAAACCTCCGTAGGATATTTCATACTTAATGTTAGGTTTCCTGCCTAAGGCTGTGGGTATGAGTGGGCTGATTTTGCCTAGCAAATAATCCTTCTCTACATCCATCTACCAGGCATGCCTGGGTCCCTAGACCCAAATATGGGAATCTTGGGGACAGAATTCTAGTTACACTTGCAGATATCTATCTTTATCGTGCGACCGAGTCTGCGATTGGGTCTACTGCCTAAACGATACGTCGGAAACGATCATGCCAACTGCTAAAGACTCTGGCGCCGATAATCATGTTCTCCAGGCAGACACGCGTAAGATTGAGCGGGCACGAGCGGGGAGCTACGACTATAATAGAAAGCTCGCCGGCGGCGAGGGTAGCCGTCTCACTAAATTGCCATCTCTATCATTGACAACGATAAACCTAGACCAACCATGAGCAGCACTAATCCTTTTGCGAAGTTGGTCGGCCCTCAGACGGGCGGAAAGTCTCGTCTCGCCGTTTTAGAGCCATCCGACGAGCAGAATGCCCTAATCAGGCTCACGCTTATTGATGCTGATCTCAAGGACACGTCCTACGAATGCATCTCGTATGAGCGCGCCAAGAACGCCGACGAAGTCAAGATATCCGTCAATGGCGAAGACTGGGAGATCCCCCAGGCGTTGGAGAGTGCTCTGCGCACGTTGCGACGCAAAACGAAGCCCCGCACCCTCTGGGCAGATCTCTTGGTCGGGCGTACGGTCGAGGAGCGCAGTACCCAGGCTGCCGCCATCAAGCAGATCCTCGAGAATGCCGACAAGACGCTATGCTGGCTCGGCCCCGACAAAGAATTGACCTCGAGGGCGTTTGGCATCGTCCACGACATGGCAAACCGATGGAACCAAGCATGTCTACACGTCAATCTGGCGCAGGACGTGAGCATTGGTTACGCCACCATGAGCCAGATGAGCGGCCTCAAAGCGAAATTCAACGAATTTAAGTTTGAGAGTCTTGCAGGCTTCGATTTCAAGATATGGGATGAGTTGTACGACATCTTCGGGTCGCCCTACTGGAGCGTAGTCCAGTGCATCCCAGAGATTGTACTAGCGAAAGTGGCCATTGTAGTCTGCGGGCGCAGCAACATACCCTGGGCCAACTACGTCGGCGCGTCTCGAGCATTGCCCATGCTACAGGTGAAATACCAGAAAGTCCCGTTGCTACCGCACGTGTTGAAGGGGTTGACATGCACCAATTCGATCGAGATTGCGGTGCGCCGGCGCCGGCTGGGCGACTCTATCGAGCTCCTCCCCATGATCCAGTCCGCCCGAGACGGTGAGGCCCAAGACCCCAGAGATTATATATTCTCAATGATCCCGATATCCACACCGTCGAGGCGCATACAGTCTCACAACGCGGGTCCCCAGCCTCTCCCTCGCGTCGACTACTCCAAATCCGCGCAGGAAGTCTTCATCGACGCAGCTCGTTACACCGTTCTCGAGCGGCAAGACCTCTTGGTGTGGTGTGGTGAACGTGCACCCTGTGCGAAGCGTATCAAAGACCTACCTACCTGGGTGCCTGATTTCAGTGCTGGCGTGCCCCCGGATAGTAATCTTCACGCCCCCAACAATGGTCTACGCTACTGGTGGGATACCGTAGAGCCGCGCAAGAACATCCGGGTGTCCGATGACAACACGCTCTTGGTCCAAGCTTACGCCCTGGACCGCGTAGAGGACGTCTCACGTGTTTTTGACAGTGGGAACTTCTCGAGCCTATGCTACGAAGTGTATCAGAAGCTCCCGGATCCGGTGAACGAAACGATGGAGCAGAGGGATGAGCGGTTCTGGAGGACGCTGCTCATGAACATCGGCACCTTCGGCAACACGCTTGGAGGGCAGAGAGCCCCGCCGTCTGCGGTGATGGGTGCCAGCTTCAAAAGCCTCATCGCACAGGAGACGGTGCTCAAGTTACTTGGCTGCACTCCAAATCAGATGCCGACCCCAGAAATCCAGGCTCGCATGCAAACCATGCCAGAGGTCATGGCACTTCTCCCGAAGTGCGGTAAGGGCGAGTACTTTGCGGCCCAATTCCGCAAGCAGTCTGTGGGAAGACGCTTCTTTAGGACCGTCGGAGGTCGATTCGGCATGACGGCCGTCGAGGACGTCGTCTGTGTCGACCCGAGCCTTTACAATAAGGAGCGCAATGCACAGGGACTTGGGAACCAGGGAGATATCCAGAACCTCACGAGACTGATGGCCGACCCTCTGAGCCAAATGATGATGAGCGGCTTTCGGGAGTTTTTGCAAGAAAGGGACCCTGCCCTGGCGAATTCTTGGGCCCAAGCTGAGCGGGGTGAATTCCCGGTTCAACAAGAGGATCCCCTCAGCACACGAGGCGGGGTCACGAAGGGTGATATTGTTGTCGCCCTCATCGGCGGCTTCTACCCCTATATTCTCCGGCCTCGACTGAGGACTGCAGATGACGATGATGACGAAGGCTCTTCGCAGCTCATCGTGTCTGATTCCGCCTATGAGTTTGTCGGAGACTGCTATCTATATGGTTCTATGGATGGCGAAGACTTCAAGTTCGGAACTCGGTACCAAACCGACATGACTAAGATCGTGGATATCAGTATAGTGTAACCGAGTTATAAGCACTCGACGGGCCTGGGATTTAGTAGCGAAGGAGATGAATTCTGCGAAGGATGGGCCGCATGGAAGAACATTATGATTGATTATGAGTATGATTTTTTGTTTCTTTTTTCCCCCCCTTCTTCTGTTTCTCTAAAAATTTTTGGATAGTTACCACGACAGCTAGGTTGAACGGGAGCAAGAATATTATGAACGGGACAACAACCTAGTTGTTGTCCCTTACTCGTAGTGCATTGGTCATTCCACGCATAACAAACACATTTTTATACTACACATTCAATATCACATCAATAAATAAAAGACGGCTTTAGAGAACATCTACATTATGAAGGACCATGCTAGCCGTCGTTACTCCGCATTGAGGTCAGACGTCCGCTAGTCCGTAGGCGGTGCACTGGGTGTTGTAGCGGGGCACGATGGGCACGATGCTCAGATCACAGACGCGCGCAGGTTCCTACAGCCGTAGACGCGCCCCTTGTCATCCACCACACCACCCATGTCCCGCGACATCTGCGAGCACGTGCCCGCGAAATGGTAGGCGCCCATGCATGTCTTGCGGACGAATTCCTCAGCACCCTCGAGGTCCGAGAGATCTTCGTGTGAGTGTAACGACATCTTTTCTCCCGCTACGAGCAGGCTGCCCAGCGGCTCCGTTGTCTTCACCTGCTGCACGAGCTGCTGGACGTGGCGCGCCAGCGCCTCCACGTCCGCTACGTGCGAGAGGTATCGAGGGTCGACTTGGACGTCCGCCGCGGATAATGATGATGATGATGATGATGATGTGGCAGCGGTGATGTGCGTCGAGCCTCGAGATAGAGGGTGTGCGAGCTGCGCCGCGAAAGTCACGTATAGGCCGTCACCTGGATGTAGAAGCGCGTTGCCTTTCATGTCAAAGGCCGTGTACCCCGGAACATGGTGTAGAAGGCCGAGGTGTCGGTTGACGAGGCGAGGACCGAGTGCACGAAGGCTTCGAGCGCGTCAATAAACGCTAGCATCGCCTTACCCGGGCTTCCTTCTACTTCTTCTTCGCCTCGTCCTTGTCCTTGTCCACCACCACTAGATGCACCAAGGAGACGATTAAATTGCCGCTTCCCGACTTCCGAGGAGGAGATGAAAGGGAGGGGCATCTGCGCCGAGCCACTCGTATTGACGCCCGTGAGAGGACCCTGCCCCTGGCTAGCGTGACCTGCGCCGCGTCGCCTTGGAGCAACGCATCAAGAGTTTCGAATCCGTCCCGTGGTATGACTTGGGCCTTCGAGGCCACATAGACGTGGTTATGGAGATTTTCGCCGACATGGTGCGTTGTCCACGACGAAGTCGATTCCTAACCGCTGCAGGAGCTCGGGGTTACCCACGCCCGAGAGCTCCAGGACCCGGGGGCTGTGGATCGCGTCGGCACTCAAGATCACCTCCTGGCGGGCTATCACAGTGCGTCCGACAGCGGCAAGGGATACACGGGCTAGCGGCTGTGGGAGACGCTGTTCGCCGCGGCGCGGCGGTTGGGCGTTCGTTTCGAGACGGCGGCCGATGTACCCGCCCGAGACGCTTCTCGAGGGCGTTGTCGTCTCCGCGGGCGGCGAGCGCGTCGCAGCCGAGAACCTGTACGGCGACTCCTTCAACCACATCCTGGCGTCGCGCTTCGACGGCCGGGCTTTCCTGCTCCTCGACGTGCTGCAATGGCACACGGTCAAGAATAAGGTCCGCAAGTAGACGCAGAAGCCTTGGACCCTGCTCGTCTACTACCTGGTGCATTGACATCACAAGAAGCCCCATTCCTTAAAACGTCCTTCGATGGTTATGCGGCCAGACGAGGGCGAACGACCGCAATCCTGACATCATCTCCCATAATATAGTACTTCTCGCCTTACCATCCGTCCATAACAGACTGTTTCGGATCCTCAGTGTATTTATTGTATGATCTGGCTGCGGCTGGTCCTAAACTAACGAACCAACTAATCGCCGAGATTGCCGACTAGATGGATCGTGGCTGTAAGGATATGTCATATGAGAGGCTATACCAATTGGATAGTGTACTGTGCGAGGCGCAAAGATTGTTGCCTCCCGCCACGCTTGGAATGAAGTGGCTGTTTAAGCAGCCACACACCTTTCGGAACGGCACGCATGTAGCTACCAGAACGTACACCTGCATGACCACCTTCGCCATCAAGAATGATCCTGTGCACACGCCCAATCCCGAGAAATATGACGGCCTTCGTCGTTTCCACACCACGGAGAGACAACTCCACGGTAGACAAAAGGATGAGAATGCTATGGCGAAGGCATTTTAGTTCTCGAGTCCCACGCCGACGGCGCTCAACTGGGGCTATGGGAAGTCGGCATTGCCTGGAAGCCACTTCGCCAGCTGCAATATCAAGATCGTGTTGGTGAAGTTACTTGCGGGCTATGAGTTTATCTTCCCTCCCGGGACCGGTCGGCCGAGAAACAGGAATGCCTACGTTTATTTCGCCGAGCCAGAAAATGCTTATCCGGTCTGTCACAAGGCATGGAGACAAAGGGACTCCTGTATATGTATCTAGGTCAGCCTCACGTAGCCTTGAGATCCCTCGTGCAACAACAAGAGTCTATTGCCTACCGTATACTTGGTTCGTGACACGGTCCAAACAGCATCCGATGCGGGTGTTTTAGAGCAACGCTGAACCTGGGGTACCAGCTGGCCACCAGCTGCTATGTGACCCCGGCGTTGGCTTCCTGGGGGGCTATTCTCCTATTCTAGTTTGTTACTCAGTAACCTAACGGTGCCTTCTATTGTCAGCACTAAGCCTGAAGATCATATTTGTTGGGTTATTGTCAATTCGCAAGAACTAGCTAGTATGCCTAGCTGCAATCGCCTTAGCATCGGCGATTTCTGTATGCAAGGTTCAACGTTAGTAATCAGTTCTCTACCCCCAAATTCAAGGCATTAAAAATAGCCTGAACTCAGCTTACTTTTTTGTTGAATTTCTATTTCTCTGACGGCCTTCTTTGCAGAGTTGAGATTGTCCTCGATCGCCCCAATGTGAGTCTTAGTGGAAGGGGTATCAAACGCGTTCGGGTACTTCGCCATGAAACCTAGTCTCGCAGTGGCGGCCCTGAACCACATACCAGATGTCAGTATAATTTCGCTCAAGAAACTCAGTTTGTGGCAAGACTCAAAAAGGTAAATTAGAGACATAACGGGAAGGTAACAGGCAAAGTAAGGGGTCCTAATGTTAATGCATAATACGCATCTGTCAGACAGAAATCATAGTTCAGGCTAGGGAAATCTACGAATGATTATAATACTTACTCAATAGCCGCGTCAACCCATTTCTCACCGTCCTCTATAGCCTTGTCGCGGGCCTCTTCTTGAATCGAAACGTCTGCATTCTTGCTGTCTCTGGCAACCTTCTTTGACGCTTTTTGTACGCTTTTAGCGGCCTTGATGACATTTACTTTGGATTTGTATGATGCATAGTCTGCATTCATCTGGGGGGTCCACTCGATTCGCCCATTCACATCACTTGGATCGCGCTTTTTTACTTCGTGGGACTGAATTTTTCGCTCTTTGAGAATGTTTCGATGATTCTCATTCATTTCCATGCAACTCAACATCTCCTTGAAATGGTCATCGATGCCGGGCTTGAGAGTATTCAGGTAGGAATCGTCCGAGAGAAGAGACGTATATGAGTCGGTACACTTATTAGAACCAGGGGAACTGCATCGAGACATGATATATTTATCGAGTTATACATCAATAGATGTAACAACACCCCGTCTAGCTGTTCACAAATATTGCTAGAATATTCGAACCACGGTATTTCCAAAGAGGAACAACCGAATGTAAATAATAATGAAGGTGAACCAAAAACTGTTAGTAGAAATGATTGAAATGTAGTATTTGAATCGACGGACAGCCATAGTTTGTGTCACGAACCCAGTATACGGTAGGTATAGACTCTTATTGTTGCACGAGGGGTCTCAAGGCTACGTGAGGCTATCCTAGATAATTACATATACAGAAGTCCCTTTGTCTCTACCTTGTGACAGTTTGTATATTTGCCATTTCCTCAGATAGATAGTGGCACCTGAAGCATACTTCATCTGCCTAATTATTCGTGAAACGAAATAGCCATCAAACTGTGCAACATAATTCTAAACTTTTCGATTACGTGGCATGAGTCCCATGTGACTGCTTTTTAAATTTCTTCCAATAAAAGGTCACGCCTAGGTACCGTCGGATGGTGTGTGGTGGTGTTACAACGCTCACCGTGCTTCTAGACTCGTTGTTGGTTTCAGAGTGAGGACCGCTGTTCGGGGTCTCTTGTTATTGTGTTGATATTTGAGCTGTTAGTTGATGTTTCAGTAATTATTATATAACTGCCCAGGTAAGTAGCTATGTCATCAATATGTACAAGTTACACCGGTTCATGTTTCGGTATGGTTGAGGCTTGTGAAGAGGACCACGCTGTCAGAAGGGATCGGCTCGCGAGACTGTGACACGACCCACTGTTAGCAGTAGGTACCACCGAGTTATTATGTAGGTAGGTAGGTATGTAGGTGGCTTTCCTCCTCTTACTCAATACCAACAATTACTATGGTTTCGAAGAGCTATAACCACCAAGTTCGCAGAGCCCTCCCGACCTCATAATTGGTATTCAATTCTAAGCCGCCCTCAACTAATCATTTTGAGCTTTCTGGGCTTTCTAGTCTTCTGATTCATGATCATATATTACGTTTCGCCCCCATCGCAAAGACGTAATCAAGAACGTGATGATACCTTCCGGCCAGGACGCTGGCCAAAGGCGCTGCGATGGCTCGGACTGGGAGGTCACGACAGACAGGCATCCTACAAGTAGCAAGCACCAGCTCCAGAATACTGAGTGTGCTCCATCGCTACATCTAGAGAATCTGCCCGCCGAGCTGCGAGTGCTGATTCTCTCAAAAGCGCCAGACCTGCCGACGTTGCGCGCGCTAGTCCGCGCTTCTCCCGTCCTCCATGCCCAGTACAGAAATGACCGCAACAATATTCTTCGCGCATGCTTGAGCCGCGAAATGGACGGTGTCCTCATCGACGCCTATGCCACTACCATGTCTCGGGTGTGTGAGCTGGGACCTAGGACTGACCAGACCATTACCAACTATCTCAGCGGCTATCAGACATGGCTCTCGAGCTCATGCCCCTTCCCAGATATTAAATCAATTGATCCCGGTCGTCTTCGTTGGATCGCAGCCTACCACATATCTATCGCTCGACCCCTGGCTCGCTTATATAGCAAGTGGGCTCAAGCAAACCTCAAAAAAGCGGTTGTGTTGTCAACAGGTCAGCATAGAGCAGCAGTAGGAGACATCAACGACTCAGCAGAGAAAGAGACAGAAAATGCCACCTATCTAAGCGATCATGACGTCAAATTAAGTAGAAGCGAAGAGATACGTGTTTTCCGCGCTCTTTACCGGTATGAAACCTACCACCACCTTTTCGGCCAAAACCAGCGCCAACGCCGGGGTGCATTTCGCGATTCTGAGATTAACAGTTTGTTCTTCTGTCTTTTCGACCCTTGGGAGGTCGAGGCCATCGGATGTATCTATACCTTCATTAGGTTTAGGTATGAAGACATCTTCAATCAGGTCAAGCCCGATTTACACCCCACAAATGAGAGGTTTCGGCAAGGGAATGGAGTGTTTAACCCCGCAGGCTCTCACGATCTAGACTGGGAGCATGATGGTGAGCATGCATGACTGCCCTTCCCTAATCAAAAGGCGATGTGAACGTGTAGTACGCAAAGGAAGATGGCTAACTGGACGATGAATAGACTATATGCATGGCACCATTTCCCGCGGCTTAAAGCTGACAGCACGGCTGTTAGTAATCGATGACCACGAGAAGCTCGTTGCTAAAATGCAGCGCTGTCTTACCCACTTTAGGGAATTAGATGACACTATGAGCGAAGCGCTTGGGATTATGGCACAGAGTGAACGACGTGACACGTCAACTAACGCTCGGGATGAGGCGGAGCAGAGGCGGGACTCAATCCATTTCGGTGGAGACGTCGTGCCGCCCGATGGGCCTCCATTTGCTTGGGTTGTCTTGTGGGGCGGAAAGTATTCTAATATATACGGAGAATACGTGCCGGAGTCAGTAAGTCAATGGGGCTACGTTATGTGGGATGAGCGTCGATGGGCTGACATGGGGGCTGATGAGAATCTTGTTGCTGGGCAGTGGAAGACATCACCCCATCTAGTCGATGAGATTGAAAATGACTATAACTGGAGACCCGTTGGACCTTAAAGCAGATGCGCATGGCCATATGTAGTCTAAGGGGTTCATGTTACGAATGATCAAGTCAGGTAAACAGCATGATATAGCTCGGCTGATCGCGTAGGACTTTGTTATCTTGCCGCGTCACCTCATAATAAGATCCTGTATGCGCTAGTTTTCCTTTCCTCGGTCGCCTGCGCTCCGCTCTTGTTATGAAAATTTACGAAAGTATTCTATTAAAAAAAGAATTATATTTATTTCAAGTATGCTGTCTTTTATACGCTAGTATTTTTTATCCTTTTTTATATATAACTACAAGATTTCTTAATTGGTACTTTTAAAGAAACGTATTATTAAACCTGTTAAATGATAAATTTAAAACTTGAACTTTAGGTTATTATAATTTACTTGACGTAATCGCTATTAAGACTGCAGTGGTTCACTTCCGTTCACATAATCGCGGCCTCAGTTAGCCGCGAGACCATTTCACGGTGTTTCTCGACTATCCCCATGGACATGGGGATAGTGGCAACTGTCAGCGGATCATGATCACCAAGTATCATCGTCAATCAAAGTTTACGACTGGACAATAAGATGGAAGTGCCCTGTTGTAATCTACTGTGATCTGGTACGGCAGCCATGACAAAGCGAGAAAGTCTGTGGAACCCTTCGGAGATACATTCACTAGATATAATTAAATAGGTAGCTAGAAATACAAATATGAAGCTGTAAAGATCGTAGGTCTTCGATGAAAGTTTCGCATTGAAACACTGTGCAAACCCATTCCCAGCCATCCATGGACTACGTACGTAGTTCTGTTCATCGCAAACCTTGACGCCAAGGATCTAAACAATCGCAACAAGACAAAAATCACAATAAAAAAGACAAAATAAAACCGACACCTAAACCGACGCGTACATCTCGTCAATCTCCTTCGCATATAACTCCAAAGTCTGCCTCCTCATCACGGTCCCTTTAGGTGTCTTGATCATCGGGCGTTCCGGTAACGTGAAAATGATGCGGTCCTTTTGCACGTGCGCCAGGTCGTAGTACTCCTTATTGCCGCGCTCGATGGCCGGCCATATGGAACTGATGAGCGCAGCGCGCCGCTCTGGGTCATCCGCCAATATCGCTTCCTCGGCCAGGATCTCGTCCTGGAGCTCGATCAGCAGACCCGGTCGAGGACGGCGCTGTCCGAGCATGACAGCGCTCTTGACCTCGGCATTGCCGCACACGTGACCCTCCATGGCTAGCGGGTTGATGTTAGATCCCGTCACAAGCACGAAGCAGTCATCGGCGCGACCACGGTACCGCCACAATCCGGGCTTCGTCGGGTGCGGGGAAAACAGGTCTCCAGACCGGTGCTCCTGGCGGTCAGGGAAGACAGAGAAGATGGGTTGTATGTCGTCCGGGTTGGGATTGCGTACGATGACGGCCTCGTACTTGGGGTCACCGCCATCCCAGCTGTGGCACCGGAAGTCGATGCCGGCATTCGGGTGCGGCATCATGTATTTCCAGATGGAGCGGTCCCAAGGTCCTCCAGGGCGCAGCGACGCGTACGAAGCCATCTCGGTGGATCCATTCACGTTGAACAGTTTCACGTGCTCAGATACGATGTTACCGTACACGTCGGCTACATCGCCGCCCGTGTAGAAGATGTACTCGAGGTGGTCTCTGGCGGCCGCGAGCATCTCAGGGTCCTGTGCAATGGCGTGTATGAAGCCAGCTGGTAGAAGCGCGATGTCTGGTCGGGCAGCACGTACACACTCCAGAAAGTGGGGGCGGAAGTGATCTGGCGCGAGGATGCCACCTGGTAGAGGGAAGATGACGACAGTCTGGTTATGCACGGCATCGAATAGGGTGGGCATCAGGTTCCCGGCATGGAAGGGTGGCATCATGACCAGAACTCGGTTCCCGTGGTGCAAGACATCCAAGCTCTCGGTGCCTGGGGGAGGTGTCTCATGTAGGGCTTGCACCCAGCTGCTTACCCAATCATGGGTGATGATTATGGGCTTGGGGAGGGAGGTTGTGCCTGACGTATGAAGGACGAGAAGTGGCTCGTCACGAGCTGTGACGAAGCGCTTGTCGAATGCATAATGGGGATACTTTGTGTTGAGGAGTCTGGGGATGGAGGGAATATTCAGAAGTGGAATGCTCTTGTATTTTGCCGTGAGTGTGTTGACAATGGGCGGCGGATCAGCAACAAGGATGGCCTTGACTTTCAGGGCACTGAACAATGCCGCATAACCTGCCAGAGTGTTGCGAGGAGAACATAGAAGAAGCTATGTAATGTCAGTTGAGTGTCAAAGGCATGATGGGCATGCTAGGGAGCTTACCTTGTAGCCAGCTTTACAACCTGCCAAGACGAGCGCATTCTGCCTGAAGTCGTTGGGTCCGAAGTACACCAGAGTCTCAAAGTTTGAACCCCGACCCAGGTTGTCTTCGAGCCACCAGGCGAGGCCGTTGACGACGTTCGCCAGGCCAGCGTATGTGAGCTTTGCGAAGCCGTCCGCATATGTGTCCGGGTTTCTGGGATACTCCGCATATACAGCTTGCGGCCTGGTCGCAGCCATGCCATCAACGATATGGGGCATCAGCTGCTTCCTGCTCACAACAGGCTTTGGGACCTTCGGCCCTTCGTCAAAGACTAAGCAAGCCATTAGGTTTCTGGGGTTTGAGTTTCAGTATAAGATAAAATAGCAGGGACAGGCTTGAAGAAACAGTACAGCATTTAAATCAGAGTAGTTGACAATGTTCTTATTGCAGGTAGTCGAAGAGGATGAGAGCAAGTTTATATGTTGGGTAAACAGCACATCCTATAAATCGTCTGCCTTCGTCTTAGAGGCTCTCTTCCAAACCCCATAATGATGCTGCTAAGTTTAGCCTACTAACTTTCAGCTTCGCTATCTCTACGCACCCTCATAGGGCTGTTGGAGCAGACGCTGCATCTTGCGGCCGCACAAAGTGCCAGAGCTAAGTTCATTGTGTTTCAAAGACCCTCGTGCCTGGTTTCCTCACCAGAGGAATGAGGATCTAACAGCGCCACCCACGCCGTCCGTAAGTCGAAACTCGATAGACCAACGTTTACATGCGTGTAGGATCTTTCTAGACTCCAGCTGCTCCAAGGGTTGGGCTAAAATGGTGGCGAGGCGGGCGTTCCCAACGTGCAGTTGGGAGACTCATGCATTAGTGGAAGCCTATACTTCCACGACCCAAGAGCTCACCTGATCCCTCGAAGGTCTCGAGATTGTAGTTACCATTACTGACAATGGTCAGATCTGACTCAACATCCAGGGGTTATAGGCGAAATAATCCCTGACCGACGCCGCGTGGTTCGATGGTGGGCAACAGGGTAACCGAGCCGGACCTTTATGTGAAGATACCTGTATTTTCGTATGTAGTTCGTTTAAAGATAGCTACTAGGAATTTTAAGCTTGATTTTTACGTTAAAATGAGGCAAGTAAGCAGCAAGCCATATCAGCTCCTTCGCAGCACAGCCGAATCCTAAAGGCCGAGAGATAAGGCAACCAACAGAGCACAACAAATGACAACATCGAAAGCAAAGATTCAACTAGTCGTAAGTCTGACCAACAGCACCTCGTCTGCCCAGCATTCTAAGACTTATTTCAATTACTAAAAGGAATTGTATAGGAATCGTATAGCTAACAACGGAACCGAGGCTGAGAGCTGAAAATTTAGCACCTATATTTACTGTAAAGTATATTTAGGGTCGCAACACGATCATCCTTCTTCAGAGGTGGCGCTGGAGAGTTCCGAATGGGGCCTCGATTTATGCATGACGTGGTAACCCTGATAGAACGATAGAAACGGTGAGAAGGATTCCGTCCCCACCAGAATTACGGTATTGAAACGGTGCAGAGCATTACGGCAGCTAGGTATGTCTGCAGGAAGATCACTTGTGTGCAAATAAAAAGACTCTGAGGTCATTCGTCGTTACCATATGCTAGCTTCCATCATTGTTGATCGCCAATTCATTCCGTTTTTCGCCTCTCTCAGTCTCGACATCATGGACTTTTCCGACGTTTCGCACCAAATGAGCCGCAAGTTGCAACACGTCCTCCCAACGGTTGCAAGCTCCCATCCCACACCACCGGCCGGCATACCTGTAAATGATCTTTCTACCGCGGAAAACTCCCTCTTGGCGGAGGATATTCTGCCGTTGGCAAAGTGTGCCATCGCTGATTCTTTGGCTCTGAAGGTGGCGACCTTTCATCATAGAAGTCATTCCGCCCGGTGTGCTAACCCAAGCCCATAGCACCTATCCTATCCACCTGGTTTCGGAGGAGACCCGGAGCTTCTCAAGGTCATGGCTGATTTCATCAACACTTATTTCAAGCCGTCCAGCTCTGTGCAGCCCAATCAGATAATTACAACCTCTGGGGCGGGAAATGCACTGAGCGGGTTATTGTCTGCCATATGCGACCCTGGGGATGAAGTCCTAGTCATCGGCCCATGCTGGGGTACGCATAACCATTTCAGAATATCCTTACTGTCTATCCTATACTGACTAAAGTTCTTTTCAATAGAAGGATTCGACGCTTATTTCACCATGGGCGCCGATGTGAAGACCACAACGGTTGCTCCGTTGTGTCTCGAGAGAGCCACGCAAATGGACATCGTGGAAGCTGTCAACGCCGCATACGAAGCTTCTCATGCCAAAGAGCGTGTTAGAGCTGTCGTGCTGACGAACCCCGTCAATCCTCTGGGGACATGCTATTCCGAGGACGTTCTACGTAGAATACTGGAGTTTTGTGATGCTCGCGGCATGCATCTAGTTTCCGATGAGGCCTATGCCACGTCGGCACTCCGCAGAGCCGATGAGTGCTCTCAGCCATTTGTATCGGTGCTGGCGCTGAAAGGCGATGATGCCACAAAAGGCGTTACGGGGCCGTCGCGGAAAGTCCACGTCATCTGGACCATGAGCAAAGACTTTGGGTGCAGCGGCCTTAGAATGGTAATACCCCTGATCTCCACGAATACTGATCCTGGGGCTGACACTGCTAGGGCTGCATTATATCTCAGGCTAACCTAGCTCTCCGCTTGGGCTCGGGTCTAGCGACTTATTGGCAGACATCATCCCTAGCCAGCGTCGTAGCTACATCCCTGCTTGGCTCTGTCCGACTTCCAGACCTGATGCAGAAGAACTCCAAGAGACTGGGCACCGCCTATCGCCAGATGGCTGATGGGTTGGCAAACCTTGGCATCAAGTTCATTCCGGCGAATTACGGGTTGTTCGTCTTTGCCAAGGTTGGTTCACACTGTCGGACTGAGGCAGATGAAGACGACATGATCGCGCAACTTGCCGAGAGGGGGTTGATTGTGGCGCCAGGGCGCAAATTCTCATGTGGCAAGAATGAACACGGCTGGGCTCGTATCACCTTTGCAGTCCCTGCGGAAAGGATTGAGAATGCTTTGGACGTGTTGGGGGCGTATCTCGCCGCGTAGACTTCGGATGAGGTTGGGTTGAGGACGAGATAGTTGACCTAGGAACATAGAGTGGTATGAACCGTATGGAATCTGCTGTCAAAAAGGACGAGGGCAGATGAATCAATAGAAAGGGTGACGTTGTCAAACAAACGCTATCATTTTCTCGTAGGCGTGAAAAGATCGGTCATAGTAAAGTGCACCGGGTCTATTGTGGCTTAAAGGGGATGAGAATTGAAGTCGCACAGAGTAGTTTGAGACAGGTCATGAAAGACTTCGGTACCTAGCGCCCTGTGAAACCGGATTGATATTGAGTGGCATTCCTATTCCGTCAATGCCAATCGGGGGATTTCCCGAAATTCTTCGTTGTACAGTACCTATAAGCCCCTGGCACTTCGTACGCCACCTGTAGGTATGTAAGCCCAGCTGAAAGATGTGACGCCCCACTGAGCACCCTTGCCTATGCCACTGTTTAAGTACAGTACATGCACCTAACCCGTGTAGATTTTGCGAAACACGATTTTTCGTTACAAAATCATTCAATGACTCCAGATCAAGTTCATCGTGCCAAAAACCCTTAGGTTAGACAAGTACAATTGGTTATCATGACAGACTTGATTGTGATATATGATGGTAATATCTAAATGCTGGCTCATTTTCGGGTGGGGTTTAGGGACTTTTGAAGACAGAAAAGACCATGTGATGGTCAGACTAACTGACTCGCAATTAACAACTACATGCGAACTTTTGTCGCCATTGCAATGACAGTCTCGGCCGTCAGGTCAGCGTCCTCCAACCAAGGCATATGGCTCGTCGGCAGTTCAGCCGTGACCTGAATTCCCGAAACCGCGATGAACTTTGTCTGGGCGGGAGGATGAACCATTTCATCATCTCTGCACCTGATGTAGGCGATGTGGCCTTTGTATGCATCATCCTCAAAAGGAGCATACTGTACGACGCTTTGCATCGGCTTGATGGCCTGGTGTCTCATCTTGGCCGCCCATTTCGAGGCTTCATCAGCCGGCAGCTTGTGGAACAGGAGGGGAGTGGGATCGGGGACGGTCAGGAGCCCCGTAGATTTCTAGAGGCAGCGTGCAAGCCTGTGTTAGCATTGCCTAACGGAAACTCGGAGTTAGGGGGAGTCATACGTCTAGGACAACCCATGGCAGGAGGTCTTCGCCAATACCCATAAGTCCCAGGGTCGTTACACCACTGGGGACGCATGGAGAGGCCAAGAACACGAGGGCGATGACGCCTCCTTGCTGACCTGCTGCAGAACGGACGGACTTGGCCAGGCCTTTGGTACCACAGGCACCATATACACCAGCGAAGGAGTGCATGAGGACAATTACCTCCTTGCCCTCCTGAATTAGTGGGAGAAGGACTTGGTCATGGACGAAGGTGGCATCGGCCTCGAGGTCTGTGTCGCCATGTGGCAGCGAGACAGAAGGAGGAGACCGACAGACAGTATCGTAACCTTTAGAGGCAAGAGCTTGACGGAGGGGCTCATAGTTCTCCGAGTTCTGCCAGGCGCCGGCGATGATGGCGACGGTGGGAAGGGTGTTTTGTAAGGAAGGCATTTTGGTTCGTTGAATTTTAGATATTGAGGCTCGCGTTTAAGATGCTTCCAATGCTTAGGCTCGAATATGGAGGTGTGTGGGTGGGAATAAATAGGCATAATCCATGGGATGTCAGGTGTAGATTATATAGATACCCAAGCTATGGGGATCGACAGAAACATGTTGCAGAGCACCGCCTCAACGTCGCATACCTATGTGCGTCTAATTACGTGTACTATCTTGTACCGTTTATGCCTTTAAGCGATGATTAGGAACTTAGTACCTAATCTATAGACTCACTGTAATGCTTTGAGCGTTGCCTGTGATTCTCATCTGATGGTTTCATGTGCCGCACATAGCCCCAAACCTGTGTGTTGCAATTTGGAAATTAGATATTGCAATCTAAGTTTGTAAATTATTTATCGCTAAATTTTGGGTTGCATCCGCGTTGGTTGACTGCAAAGTGTTGGTCCCAATACGCCGGGAGCTGTGAAGTGTAAACACGCGCCTCTTGGCTGCATGCGCTAATGCTATACGCACATAAGGATCACATAGAATCTATCAATAGCTCTGGATCCAAATTATAAATGAGGCGCAAATATAAGAAGATTCGAATTTCAAATCTCGAGGCACCTGGACCTGCACAAATTGAAGCAACTCACCACCATCTTCCTGCCACCGTTCCATCGTCTGTAGCCTAGAGCAAAATGCATTTCCTCTGTTTACATGGCGTTGGCACCAACAGCAAGGTTAGTTCTCGTCTCATCAACTGGACTAGCAAAATTCTGACTTTCTTAAATTGGAGATTCTGGAACTTCAAACACGTAAGGCAATCGATCCAACGCACACGTTTCCTCTACACCCCACACGAGGTTCCTAACTCCAAGTACCCCTCATCAGTAGCTATTCGACATGCTCTAGGACCCGGTCACAAGTATGACTTTGTCGAGGGTGGATTCGACCATCCCATGGAGCCAAGTAAGCTGACGCCCCAAATCCTATCAGCCAACTGCAACTAAAGGAAGCGTTCCGAAAAGGTATTGCATCTATAGTGTCCCCATCCGACACGTTTCATGCCTATTTCGATCCGAGGTCTGGCCTGAGCATGCTCGAGACGATGAACGACCTGGACGAGCTTATCGCTGAGGCTGATCCACCGTATGACGCCGTACTTGGCTTCAGCCATGGCTCCAGTCTTGCAGCCACTATGCTGACGCGCCCGGGACGCCACACCGAGCAGCCCCCATTTAAACTGGCTATTTTCTTTTCAGCTGGGATGGCCGCGGATCATGCTAGCTTGACGAATGATACAATTCGGGTGCTGCAAGCCGCAGAGAACCAAAAGTCGATAATCCGCATACCCACTGTGCACGTGTATGCGGAGAACGACCTTGTGGCTCCGGGACAAGGTACAATGTTGCAAAATCTTTGTCAGCCCAATGATAATTACTCATCGGTCCATCGCCTGGGACATCAGATCCCTGGGAGTGCGGACAAGAAGGACCTAGATGCGGCGGTGACAGCAATTAAAAGCGCGATCAAAGCGGTTGATGGACATTGAAGGGGAACATGATTCAATTGTTTATGTATAGATAGGTTTGCGTGCATTGGGGGTTTTTAGAATTATCATTATAATATATTTTCCTGTGTAAGTTACACACAATCAACATGAACTAAACGAGCGTGTATTGTGCTATTTATGTAATGACTGACGACAAGAAGTATGTTTACGTGTAGGGGAAGAAGAATGATGACGAAAGTAACTAGAAATCGTGAATTTGTCACATACAACTTTAAAAACAGAAGAAGAACAAACGGATAGGAAAGAGCTTATGCAAATGGTGTACAGTTAATCTATTTAAAGAAAAGGAAAGAAAAGAGGTGTGATGCGCGAGGGCTCGGAAAGTGGTTAATCTAATGCAGCATACGAAGGCGCAATAGATACCAAGAACCTTCAACATTCAAAAATTCCTCGAGAAATCAAATGGGATCAGGGATCATCCTGAATTGGCGAGCCTCGCGTCTGCATTCGGAACACAGCAGCTTGGGTACCTCAAATTTCACCATCAGCAAGACTGATGGGATCAATGCCGCTGTAAACCCCACAACTACCTTGAGTTGCAGTGAAAAGGCTGCAGCGAACACGTTCTTGGCTACCTCTTGCAGCGCAGGCGAAAAGGTGGAAATGGTTTCGACGTTCTGCAGGAGTGCATCGAGCTGAGTGGTGCTCAACGGAGGTGTTAAGTGGCCCTTGAGGTAACCATTGAGCAAGGATGAGGCGATTGAGAGGCCAATTGCGCCACCCTGAGTATAGTTAGTAAGATAAGCAAAGATTCAGGTTTAGTGGCTAGGCTTACCGTTTGTCGAAACTGGATCATCGCACCAGTTGCGGCAGCCAAATCTCGCGGCTCAACACTGGACGGCGTTATGGTGACGAGCGTTCCGAACGTGATCCCAACTCCAAAGCCAGCCAGGATCTCGTATCCGTAGAGGCTTGCTGGGATATCACGACCAACCGGTTCGCCCGCCAACAGGGAGATACCGAGCAGTTGGAAAGCCGCTCCCGCAGCAAGAATCCACATCGGTTTTGGGTAGCGCGCAAAGATGATGTTACTGACTAAGGACCCGACCGGTGCAAGAAGGGCGTAAGGGAGAAGGCGGAGACCGGCGTCAAAAGCGGGAAGTGAGTTGACTGTTTGAAAGCGCTGGGGAAGATTAATGACCAACATGGTGAAAGGGACACCCAAGAAGAAAGATTGTAACAGCATCCCCATCCATCGGCGGTTTTGGAAGAAACGAAATGGAAACACCGGTTCAAGAGACCATGTGTCAGCGGTAATGACCCATTCCCAAACGACAAATGCTATCCACAAGAGACCGGAAAGAACAAGGAATACAATGATCACGGGCGAAGACCAGGTGAATTGGGTACTAGCCTCCATAAGTGCCGTAACTAAGAAAATGTTGGCTGCGAGAAGTAGAAATGCACCGAGAAAGTCGATTTTCTTTAAAACATTTGTCTCGCTAGTAAACGGGCGCCTCCGCGAGCCATGATAGGGGAAATTATTTGGTAGGAGAAGACCAAGTGAACAGACGGCTACAACGCCAATGGGGAGACTAAATTTCATTAGCCATGATGTGTTGCTTTCGAAGATGGTCGACGCCCACTCACTTAATAATAAAGACCCAGCGCCATGTTGTATGGTCCGCGATCGCACCTCCAACTATGGGTCCCAGCAGCATTGCGAGAGCGATGTCTGCAGAGACGATGGAGCCATATTTGGGATACTTCTCCTTAGGTATCAGCTCGAAAAAGACCACCATCGAAATAGAGAAGCAGCCCGCTCCACCAATTCCCTGCAAAGCGCGGAAGATAATACTGGTGTTGCTCAGCGTCAGTCTGGGGTATAAAATACCACATACGGCAGGTTACACAGTCGGACTTACAGCGAGGTTATATTCTGGCTCGCGCCACAGAGCCCTGAGGCGATAAGAAATATAAAGATGGCCGCCAGTAGTGTCCATTTTCGTGTGAGGATGTCGCTCAGCTTAGCCCAGATGATAATGAAACCTTTGGGTGTTGATCAGCCGACGATTGTCCATGATGATACGGTGGGAGGCAGCCGGAAATACCAGTATACGTGACAAGATATGCGACGACTACCCATCCCGTCTGATTAAAGCCATGAAGGTCGTCGGCGATGGTTACTAAAGCCGTGCTCACAACGGAAACCTCGAGGTTGGGAAGAAAGATAGCCACGGAGAGGCTTCATTAATAGTCGTCAGTTTAAACTTGAGGAGTCTGGCTCGGGGATGAATAGATGGATACTAACCCTAAGAGAAGAACGAATAGCCTCCATCCGGTGAAGTAATCGGGCAACTCTGACAGTTTCTCGTTCTTCGAATACTTCTCAATATGCCTGTTCATGGTCGCTGTCGAGCACTATTTCTATGTAAGTTGCTTGTTTATAGTGTTAATTTGAAAGAATAAGAATAAGTAAGTGATTGAATGAAACGACTATGTCCACGTCTACTACTTGATGAGATCAACCCAGGTGAGCAGACAAAAACGGAGAGAACAAGAGGACAGAAGAGAAGGGGGAGAGGGGGGGGGGGCAGATGGAAGGGAACAGACGACAAGTACAAGTAATTGAGTAGAGGCAATAGAAGGTACAAATTCGATCCATCAAAGACCTGTCACATACAGGCACTCTCATATACAGGAAACCTTATTGACCGTTTATTTTGCTTCCGTTTCGAGCTCCGTTTCCGTTTTGTTGCGAACCCCTTTAAATGAATATCTATCTTAATCTCGACCCCATAACCTTACTGTACAGGAATCCCGGCTTACGCCGTGCCACCAACATGATTCTTTTCTCACTCAAGCTCTTCCTTTTTGGGAATTTGAGCGGCAAAGCCTAACCGAGTCAAAATGAATCCCAACAGGCAGTCGGTAACTTACCAGGTTACTTGGCACCGTTAGATCCTGTAACATTGTGCAGTTCCGCTTCAGTCTACAAATCTGATGTCCTATCTGTAACGTTTACAGGATTTACCTTTGCCAATGATAGGATTCATGTTTAGCCAAGTCGCTAACGCAGTCATCATGAAAGCTGGCTCTAGAATAACAGGCCATACGCCTCACGCTGCTATACTGGGTTGAGCTAGTAGTTGAGAACCAGAATAGATCTCTCGTGAGGCTTGTTGTTCCAGCTCTTCGTTAGTCTCTCGCGAGTTTATCCAGTGATCTTAACCAAGGGGCCTTAATAACAAGGTCATGGAAACCACTTATAAAGAAGCCACTTTCCGAAACATCTCTGAATGGTAGGTCATATCGCAACACGGCACAGTCTCTCATTCATTTCTTACTTCTATTCTATCACAACTTCTTCAACAGAAACCTTTGTCACAATGGCTCCTGGTATTGTTTATTCAACTGACGACTCGAATGGCTTCGAGTCCCCAGATCTCCTTTCTCAGGCGGGATCAGGTGATGAGAGGGATCTCTTAGAGCCCCTTGCCATCGTCGGCCTGTCCCTAAAATTTCCACAGGATGCCACATCTCCAGACGAGTTTTGGAAGATGATCTTGGAGAAGCGATGTGCTATGACGGAAGTTCCAGCAGACCGCTTCAATATTGACGCATTCCACGGGCCAGACAATAGCCGTGCTGATACTGTGAGTATCTTCGTCTAGCTCGTTACGATGTATACTAACGAATGTTGACAAGATTACACCTCGTGGTGGGCACTTCGTAAAGGAAGATCTTTCTCTTTTTGATGCCCCTTTCTTTTCCATCACATCGGCAGAGGCCGCATCCATGGATGTCCAACAGCGACAGCTGCTGGAGTGTGTCTACCGTGCATTGGAAAATGGTATGTGGTCATCAAGGCAACCAGAGAATTATCCCCTTTACTGACCATCTGCCATCGTACAGCGGGTATGCCGTTAGAGAGCGTGAGCGGGTCCAAGACTTCAGTTCACACCGGCTCATTTGCCGACGATTACAAATTGATGACGATGAGGGACCACGAGATGATGCCGAAATACGCAGCAACGGGATCATCAATCAGCATCCTCGCCAATCGTATCAGTTGGTTCTACAATCTCCAAGGGCCTAGTCTGCATGTCGACACGGCTTGTTCAAGCAGTCTTATAGCCATGGATATGGCCTGCCAGGCACTGCGCACGGGAGAATCCGACATGGTGGGCATTCCTACTCCCTTAAATATCTTGTTTGTGATACTAATTGAGATGTTGAAAAGGGCATAGTTGCTGGCGCCAACACCGCCTTTGGCGTCGATACGTACCAGATGCTGTCCAATATGAACTTTCTTTCGCCAGACAGTCGGTGCTACAGCTTTGACCACCGAGGCAACGGCTACGCTCGTGGTGAAGGCTTCGGTGTGCTTGTCGTAAAGCGGTTGGCTGATGCTTTGCGGGATGGCGATTCAATCCGAGCTGTCGTCCGTTCGACGGGGTCCAACTCGGACGGTCGTACCCCCCAAGGAATTGCCCAGCCAAATGGTAAAGCACAGGAGCAACTGATACGCGATACCTATGCCAAGGCCGGACTGTCGCTCGGCGCCACGAGGTTCTTTGAAGCTCACGGTACGGGTACCGCAGTTGGAGATCCTATTGAGGCGAATGCCATTGGCGCGGTTTTCGCAGAGCATCGCAGTGCCAAAGAACCGCTTTATGTTGGCGCCGTGAAGTCCAACATCGGCCACACTGAGGGGACAAGCGGAGTGGCTGGTGTGATAAAAGCTGTGCTTTCGCTAGAAAGGGGAGTCATCCCCCCGAACACCAACTTTGAGCGCTTGAATCCGCGAATCGATGACGCTGCCCATAATTTGCGATTCCCAACCACGGCGACCCCTTGGCCTTCGAACGATCTCCGTCGGGCGTCCGTCAACTCGTTTGGGTTCGGAGGATCAAATGCGCACGTGGTTCTGGACGATGCGTACAACTATTTGAAAGCCCACGGTCTGTCAGGGTTTCACAACACCGTTGCCGCGCCTCCCACATCAGAGGAGTTGATGCGACTCTGGGCGCCGCTGGACGACAGCCCAGTCCTGACATCCGAAATGGTCACCGAGAGTGATAGACCTGGCCAAGCACTGCTCGTTTGGTCTTCAGCTGACGAAGGGGGTATCAAGCGTTTAGCTGAAGCATACAAATCGTATTTCCTCTCACTAAGACTAAACAAGTCACAGCGTGAGGGATATTTGTCTGACCTGGCTCATACGCTCAGCAAGCGTCGCAGCATCTTTCCATATAAATCCTATGCAGTTTGCAACTCTCTAACGGATTTGTTACAAGGGGACCTCGTCTTGTCCAAGGCTGTGCGATCTTCTAACAAGCTTGGTCTCGGGTACATATTCACAGGGCAAGGAGCTCAGTTCGCTGGCATGGGCAAGGAGCTGCTTGCTTATCCTGTCTTTAGAAAAACACTCGAGGCTTTCCAGTTGTATCTATACGATTTTGGGTGCGAGTGGTCGCTGATGCAAGAGCTCTTGTTAGAAAAGGCGGTGTCCAGGGTCAATCGTCCCGAAATGAGCCAGCCTTTATGCACGGCTCTGCAGATTGCTCTGATTACCCTTCTGCAGTCCTTCGGCATCACCCCAAAGGCCGTGGTAGGCCACTCGTCTGGTGAAATTGCTGCGGCCTATTGCGTAGGCGGTCTCTCGCTGCGATCGGCATGCAAGGTTGCCTACTTGCGCGGAAGTCTTTCATCCAAACTGGCAACGACAACTGTGCAGAAAGGAGGGATGCTGGCAGCCGGTCTCTCCGAGAATCAAGCGGAGGAGTACATTGAGCGTGTAGCAAAGACGCCAGGAAATCGCCGCATCGTGGTGGCCTGCATAAACAGCCCGAACAGTGTCACCATATCTGGCGATGTGGACCAGATAGATGCCTTGCACCAGCTTCTGCTCGGCGACTCAGTTTTCGCACGTAAGTTGCAAGTGGATGTAGGCTACCACTCACCGCAGATGGAACAGATCGCCAACGAGTATCTGCGTCAGATGGGGCAACTAGAGAAGGGGGTACCCCTCCCTGGATGCACACTAATGATGTCGTCGGTTACAAACACTCCCATAAAAACTCTCGAAGAGCTTTCGGATGGCAGCTATTGGGTGAAGAACTTGACGAACCCAGTACGATTCTCAGACGCGTTAGCATCGCTCATCTCCAACGGTGCTCAGAGCACGCGTAAGAAGCTCGGAGGGTCTGGGGCGAAGCACGCCGGGAAACAAGTGACTCTCTATGATTTCGTTGAGCTAGGTCCTCACAGCGCCTTGGCCGGGCCCGTCAAAGATATTCTGAAGAAAACGCCGCGCGGGAAGGAGATCAGCTACGGTTCCTGCCTCACACGTGGTGTCTCGGCCTTGGACACCACAATGACTTCTGTAGGACGCCTGTGGTCTCTCGGATACACAGTGGACCTTACTAGGACCAATAATTTCCAGGCTGGGAATACAAAAGTAGTTCCTAGGATGTCATTGACTAATCTCCCCGAATACCCGTTCAATCATTCCCAGTCATACTGGCACGAGAGTCGATCAAGCAGGGAATATCGCCTCCGAAAACACGGAAATCATGAATTGCTGGGTACCACAGTCAAAGACTGGAACCCACTCGAGGCGCGATGGAGAAAGTTCATCCGTCCCTCGGAAACCCCTTGGGTCTCAGATCATGTTGTGAACGGATCTACCATCTACCCAGCCGCCGGAATGTTAGTCATGGCCATCGAAGGCCTGCGACAGCTATTGCAAGATGCCCCCAATTCCCGGCGAGTCAGTGGATATCGAGTCTCTGAGGCAACGTTTCAACGAGCTATTGGCGTTAATTCCTCATCGGATCTAACAAACGAGTCTCACTTATACATCCGGCCAGTGCAAGCTGCTACTGGTAAGGAGGTCACTCGTTTTGAGTTCCGTATCTGCACCCTCGAAGCCGGGCAGTGGGCAGAGAATTGCCACGGCATAGTACTCGTGGAGTACGAGACTGAATCTAACGAGGTCGATGCCGGCTTTGAGGCACGTGCCGCAGAAAAGGCCATGTCCCATCTCTTAGAGAATCGAAGAAAGACTTGTTCACAGAAAGCTGATCCCATAGCCGTCTACAGCCACTTCTCGGATATGGGCTTACAATTCGGACCGGCCTTCCAAACATTGCAGGATATCAATTTCAATGAGAACGGAGAGGTGGTAGCTGAGGTGAAAACGTTCGCGAATGAAGACTCCAATAATAAAGACAGAACCCAACAGGCCCATCTGATACATCCCACAACTCTTGACGCCTTCATTCAAGTCGCTTTAGTCGGACTCACAAGGGGAGGAAGGAGAAAGATCCCTACCAGTGTCCCCACACGCATCACCAACCTCTGGCTGTCATCTTCCGGGCTATCCCATTCCGAATTTGCCAGTCTTTGCGCCACTTCCCGTCAGCTTTCTCGCGGTGTTCGACAGACAGAGTCCTCATTCGCGGCTTATGGACCAGACGGCCGATTGCGCGCCTCGGTGGACGTACTGGAGACGACTACTGTGGATCGTCAAGAAGCCGGCGGCGAGGGCGACGAAGATCAGAAGAGGCAGCTTTGCTATCATATGGATTGGAAGCCTGATGTTGATTTGATCCCTTCGTCACAAGGTCCTGCCTATTTCGGTGCAGCAAAGGCCGTGGATGACGACACAGCAGCCTTCTACCAGGATCTATCATGCTTTCTCTACTCAGCCATCGTAACGACATTGCCATTATTGGATTCTCATCGAATAGAACCCACCCGAAAGCAATACATAGACTGGATGAAGTTGCAAGTCGAACGATTCAGTGAAGGTAAACTGTCTCAAGCGCAGCCGGACTGGGCGGCGAAAAGTGTCGATGCTGATTACCAAGAGCGCCTGGCCCTCCGCCTCATGGAACACAGCAGCGAAGGCCGCTTCTACGTAGAAGTAGCACGGAATCTTCTCTCTATACTGCACGGAGAGACCGATCCGCTGCAGGTTCTGTTCAACGGAGATCTGGTGAAGGAATACTATCTGGAGATCAACTCGAGACTCTCCGACGTTTTCACCAAATATCTTGATCTTCTGGCTTACAAAAACCCCAGCCTCAAGGCTCTCGAGATAGGGGCTGGAACAGGAGGAACGACATCCCATGTTGTCAAACCGTTATTTTCCCCATCCTCTTCCGACAGCAACGAGACAGGCGCTGTCGGCAATCCCCGGTGCTCGCAGTATGACTTTACCGACATCTCACCCTCGTTCTTCGCGAAGGCTCAGGATGACTTCCAAGCCCACGCCTCGCGCATGCGATATTCCGTCCTGAATATAGAGAGTGATCCCGCCGGGCAGGGTTTCGAGCTGGGAAGCTACGATCTCGTCATCGCCGCCAACGTGCTCCACGCCACAAAGAATCTAGATATTACGCTGCGGAATGTTCACGCACTGCTCAAGCCAGGTGGCAAGTTAGTTCTTCTGGAGCAGACCGGCGATTTCGCGCGTGGTGGGTTTATCTTCGGACTACTACCGGGTTGGTGGCTGACAGAGGACGGCTATCGATCGTGGGGGCCGACAATGCCGCCTCAGAAATGGGATCACGTCCTTACCAGCAATGGATTCACCGGGACCGACTTTGTGCTGAGCGATTACGCTGGCGTAAAATGTCAGGAGTTGAGCATCATTGTCTCGACGGCGCGTCATATCACCCCTCAACCGCCGGTAATTCCCCATGTTTCCCTGGTCACTGCCCGAAACTCGCCAGCCCAAGCGCAGTTCGCTGGCGAGATTATGCCACTGCTCTCCCTCCATGGTTTGACCTGTGACATCGCGTATCTGGACGATGAGAAGGCTCTGCTGAACAAATTTTGCATCTTCTGTTTAGAGCTAGACGCCCCCATCCTTCATGATATGGATGCACAAACTTTCGAACGACTCCGACTGACGCTACTCGGGGCGCAAGGATTGATATGGGTGACCGGTGGTGGAGGGGAGAAATGGGAGACACCTGAATATCACGTTGCGGATGGTCTTCTACGCACCCTTCGAACCGAGAACGCGATGCTCAAAGCCGCGACCCTGGCCATCGATCCCCTTCGCTCTACCCCCGACATGGCGCAGCTTGTTCAGAAAATCGTTGGCAACATGCTATCCGTCGAGTTTAATAGTGGGAACGATGAGCAAGAGTATCGTGACCAGAACGGATATCTTCTAATCAACCGCACCGTCCAGTCGAATAATATGAATGAGGAGATCCACACTCGGGCACAGCCACAAAGGTCTCAGCTCCAACCGTTCGGTGCACCAAATATGCCAGCGTTAGCATTGCAATTCAAGACCCCGGGCTTACTAGACTCCCTTTGCTTCGTCGAAGACGAGGCAGCTAGTCAACCCTTGCTTCCTAACCAAGTCGAGATTGAAGTGAAGGCCGTCGGAGTCAACTTCATGGATCTGCTCACAGCGCTGGGACGTATCAATCAAGTTGAGATCGGGGGTGAATGCGCGGGTATTGTCACTCGTATCGGCAGCTCCACCACAACGGATCTTCGACCAGGAGACCGCGTCTGCGCCATCTGCTTTGATTCCTTCAAGACATATGCTCGTGCTGATGCCCAAACTGTCGTGAAGATGCCAGAACATCTATCTTTCACTGAGGCGGCGGCCCTGCCGATGACTTACACCACCGCTCACTACGCCCTTATGGTGGCCGGACGTCTCCGAAAAGGTGACAAAGTCCTAATTCACGCTGCTGCCGGAGGAACAGGCCAATCTGCCGTCCGGCTTGCACAGTACACGGGGGCTGAGGTGTTTGCGACAGTTAGCTCATCCAGCAAGAAGCAGCTTCTCATGGACCTATACGGCATACCGGATGATCATATCTTCTACAGTCGAGACACCTCGTTTGCGCAGGGCATCATGCGCATGACGCATAATCGTGGCGTCGACGTGGTCCTCAACTCGCTTGCTGGCGACGGACTGACAGCCACTTGGGCCTGTATGGCAAGCTTCGGCCGCTTTGTTGAGATCGGCAAGCGAGATATCCACTCCCACTCCAGACTCGACATGTTCCACTTCGCCAAGAACGTCTCCTTCACGGCAGTAGATATCTTTGGCATGACCAAAGAACAACCAGGCCTCGTCCGTGAGTCCTTGGTCGCCGCGATGCAGCTAGTGACAGCTGGTGAGGCCAAGGCCTCGCACCCACTTCAGGTGTATCCCATCTCTCAAATTGAAACAGCATTCCGGCATATGCAGAGCGGGAAGAGCATGGGGAAATTGACTATCGATATGAGCAAGGAGGACAGTGTTCTGGTATGTTCATTTCTTCTTCTTAGATTAGACCCCTGTTTAGGCGTGTTACCCGGTAACTGAACTGTGACAAAAATGATTGAAAACTAACGTGATCCAGACTGTCCTCAAAACAAAGCCCAGTTGCGACTTGAATCCGAAAGCCACCTATGTTATAGCTGGCGGTTTCGGTGGCCTAGCCCGACGTACTGCGCGCTGGATGGCCGACCGCGGTGCCCGACACCTCCTCCTACTCGGCCGATCCGGCCCCAAATCAGACAGCGCGCGCGAACTCGTTCAGGAACTCCACGATCGCGGGGTCCAGGTGCACCACCCACTCTGCGACGTAGCAGATACCGAGGCACTAGCCGCAGTCCTCGCCGACGTCGCAACCACCATGCCCCCAATCAAGGGCTGCATACAAGGCGCCATGGTGCTTCGCGACGCTACGTACGATCAGATGACCTACACGCAGTGGATGCAAGCCCTGCTTCCCAAAGTCAATGGCTCCCGTAATCTTGATCAGCTACTCCCGAAAGGATTAGACTTTTTCATCATGCTCTCCTCTGTGGTCGGCATTCATGGGTCTGCAGGCCAGTCTAATTACGCAGCAGGCGGGACGTACCAGGACGCACTAGCACGGAGCCGGGTGCAACGAGGCGAGCATGCCATCAGTCTGGATTTGGGATGGATGAAGTCCGACGGCATCATCGCCGAGAGCGAATTTCTGACCAAGGCATTTGTGAACTCCGGGTTGATGATGCCCATCGATTCGACCGAATACCTCGCCCTGCTGGACTACTACTGTCGTCCGGACGTCGTCGAGAGCTGCGACCTCCGTAATTGCCAGGCTATCCTTGGCATGGAGACACCCGCGAGCCTAGTAGCCAAGGGTGCTGACGTGCCAGTTCTATTGCAACGGTCTATGTTCCGGCATCTTCACATCATCGGGCTTGGCGGCGACGAGTCTAGCAGCAAGCCAGCCGGAGAGACAACCGACCAGGTTAAGAATTGGTCCGTCGCTTTCACAAGCGCACGCTCGCTGGCGGAGGCTAGCGATGTTGTGGTGGAAGGGCTGGTTCACAAGCTATCCAGAGCTCTATCACTCCCCCCGGTAGACATCGAGCCGCTGCAGCCGCTGCATGCGTATGGCGTTGACTCTTTGCTGGCTATTGAGCTGCGCAGCTGGTTGGCCAAGGAGTTCAAGTCCGACGTGGCTGTCTTCGAGATCCTGGGCGCTACCAACTTTGGGGCGGTTGCGGCCACTGTTCTGGCCAAGACTCGTAATCGGCAGGCTTGTTGGGAAGAAGCATGATTCGCCATCATTGCTATATTTAGTGGATTCTCAAGATTGTTAACGATATAAAGGCACTGTACAGTAAATGATGGATATATTTAGATGATTAATTAGAAAAGCAGCTAGTGCTTAACATATATATAAACTCATAGACCCTCATAGCCTTGTGGCGTCGATGACGCAATGTGGCTCGACATGTGGCTAGAGATTATTTACAGAAGCTCCCGAGCTTCGCGCCATAAAGCCGCTCCCGCGCTCTAACCCACACAAGCTTCGCCAGGGCGGGCATTTCGAATCTAAATCTAACCACGTAGTATTAATCTGTTCCATGTTTCTTTTTTACGTTTATTTCATTATTTTTAGCAAGGAAAAAAACACTAAAGAGCAATCTAGTAAACCCCCTTATCATTCCGAGCTTGCATCGGTAGACTCCTCCTCTTCACCCTTATAACTAGATTTATCTTTTCTTTTCCTACTCTTCTCTTCTCTATGACGATTCTTCCGCTTCTTTGACCTCTTACGTTCAGTCTCGGAAGAGTCTTCGTCGCTGTCTGACTTGTCCAACATGTTGAATTCGTCATCCCTCCACTTCCAATCCAACGCGATCTCGGAATGGTTCTTACCTCCCTCGATGGCAGCGAGATACTTCTCAAATTGCAGGGCACTCCTTGCTACTTCTTTGAAGCGTTTATCTGAAAGAGTGGGGGTGAATTTTTTCTCGATGCCCTTGGCGGCGGCTTCATCGGTTAGCTGCTGGGCTTGGAACGTAGCCATGGCGATGGCGGTCTGGAAAGCATTGCGTATTTGTCTTGTGACAGTTAGTTAAAAGTTGAACACAATTATAGGATGATTAAAGGAGACATTACCTCCCGTTCCAGACCGTCAGCTCCTGTGCTTGATGGAGCCTCTTGAAGTGAGTCTTTGCGAAGCGCATGATGCTCTCGTCATCGATATCGATTGGGTTTTTCTCTTTTAAAAACTCCATTCTTACTCTCTTCAAGTTGTTTCGCCAGATCGACAAAGTCTTCTCTTTATCCAGCCTCGGATAGTATAAGCTAAGGTGGATGCGGGACATGAACGCCCTGTCAATTTTGCCTACTCGATTGGTCGTGAGGAAGAGGATACCCTAATCAAAAAAAATTATTTAGAAATACTGCCGGATTGGATTGTTGTCGATTAATCTTACGCTGTAGTACTCTAGTGATCTCAGGAAAACTAGTCAGACCATTAGATATGTTTAATTACTGATTGTCCTTTCTCCCGTCGTTTCGTTTACTTTTTGAGGGTCGGGGTTGGGTTTGTGGAGGATAAGTGCGATAAAGGGGTGTTGTGCTTACTTGACACGATCGCGTTATGCTGAATATTTGATTGTTCGCTCCTCGTGCTTAAAAAGATACTGACCCAGCCTCAGTCAGTGATCTAGACCAAATTCCTCTATCGCCGACGATGACTTACTCTGCTTCGTCTAATAGGAGAACGCAGCCCCATTTATGAGCGAGTTGAAAGTTCTTCTCGAGGTTTTCCTCAACTTCGATGGCCTTGTCACCGATATCCCCGCAGGTGATCGGAAATAACGGCCGTCTGGTGTATGCAGCAACACATTCCGCTGTGCTCGTTTTCCCGACACCTGGCTCCCCATGCAAGAGAATAATAAGACCTCGCCCCTTTCCCTGCACTAGCTCGACCGATGACAACACACCATCTATCTTAGCGTCGGCGCCGCGAATAGGGCGCTCGTGGTTAGCTACAAGCGCTAGCACGGTATCTTTGGTTTTCTCTTCGATAACCAGGTCGTCCCAATTGCTGTTCTCATAATTGGGAACTTTGAGTTCGTCGATATCGAAAGTAGCCCATCTGCGAGTTCTTAGGACAAACCCGTAAACCATGGGCGGGAGTAGCCTCTTGTGGTCGTCCGTTAGATCGGTCTCTCTAGACTCGAAGAGGTGTTTTGAGTTTTCTCTAAAGTCTCTGCGCTCCTTCTCGTCTACTTCATAGTCGTCGAAGACGATGTCATTTCCGCAGCACCCAGTCTGTCCGCATACGGGGTTGCTCAGCCACTCTTGAGCAAACTCGCGGCCGTCGTCGTCTACTAAGTCGTCAAGCCCTATCTTAGGTCTCGTATCTTTCATACTATAATAAGAAAGACCAAAGTCAATGATAACTTCGGAGTCAACCTGAAGGTGAGTCGTAATGGTTAGCTGACTGTCAAATTTGCCGGACGACTACGGATATTTTATTTACCTGCTCTCGATTGCTATCCAGGGTTAAGCCCTTAAATGTTCGGTGTGCTGCAACTTTCGAACTAGAGAGCTTAGTGAAGCGATCGCCACGTTCTTCTAGCCGTTTTCGTAGAGTTTCGCCATCCGGGTCGCATTGTATAGGATATATTGGAAGCGTTCGAATATCCTTTTCCTTCTCGAACCTGGGTATGTGGAAGGTTTTATTGACTGGCCCAAAACGTACACCGTCGAAGTGGATATAAAAACACTCAATAACCAAAGAACCACTTGACCAACCGTCGTCCGCAAGCTTCTTGGATGCAGGTTTTGACGGTTCATCACCAAAAGCCACTCGTTCCCGACCACCGGTGACATTGAGCACTCGGTAACTATCTCATGAAGTCAGCCTTGATGTGCAAACCAACATATACGAGTTTTGACTCACAACTGGATCTGGGTCTGTCCGCTGCTTCGTACTTCAAATCCCGATCTGAAGACATACCAGAGGTTACTGAATGTAACCTTTGGGGTTTCGGGACTCAGGCCATTTTGTAGTTGAATTTGTGGTTGAAGATACAATCTAACAACATCACATAGTACGCGAAGATGTTCACGAAACTCGGTTGTCGAATCTTTGGATTTTTGTATGTCGCTATCGACAGGCAATTTTAATGCTTGTTCAGTGGGCGGTAGATCTTGGCCTAGATCACATTAATACTTATTTCAAGGAGGTGTGGTATATTTGAATACGTGCCCAAGGTGTTCCTCGCACTCGTTTTATCCGTTGTGTCCAGGTGTTCTTGTAGTGCAATAGCCGAAGTGACTAGTAACTTGAAGGGGCGGATGAGGGTTAGACGGTGTCGGTGAGGTCCGATATTGGTTCTATAGCCTGTGATGTCTGTGAGCTTCTTCAGCAGGCTTTGAGATCTCATTCTAATTCGATACGGTTCTTGGGTGCCTGATTCTGTAGCCTGCCCTTGCCCTAAGCTCGAGATTTCTATTCGCTCCTGACTTTCAGGCCGGTTGATTTTCCAGAAATATAGTGATTGAGGCGCATCGACGAGAATCTCCACAACGCTTTTATTCACTTTATCCATCTCTGGTCGATGCCGCCACGAGCCGATTTTGGCCTTTTCATCAACCTCGACCCGGGCAGAGAACTCTGTCCATTTCAACACATTGAAAGTATTGTGGGATCGCGGTATGGCGTTGGCACTGTCGTTATTGTCGTTGCTTGGACTCTTCTCCCGTAAGGCCCTTCGCATCTTCCTTTCCAATTCTGTAATTCTGTCTTCAATTAATTCCACATATTCGACCGATTGCACCATTCGCAGGTCTGACTTCTTCCGCCTTTCTTCTAAAGAATACACTTCACGTCTAGGATGCCACCTCTCTTTGACAACTTTCATGTAAGCTGCATGATCATCATCCTCTTGAGTTTCTTCATCGGCGTTCTTTAACGAGATCGCCATGGTATTGCCTTGTGGCTCTCGTGATTCACTAATATAGGCCTCTGTCTCGACTATCGTTGTGTTGGTCGGGAGTAAATGGTGATCATTTTGGTCGCGACTTTCCGGAACGTGCGAAGAAGTCACACTCGGAGATGCAATAGTTGGGGGCTTTCCGGATGAGTGCTGGAGAGTATCAGGGTTTGAGGCCCGTGATGGAACGGAGTTCTTTTCCTGAATCAGATTCACAGAGTCTCCCATCTTGATTGTTTGCTGCACAGAGGTTCGGCGTGAGGTTTACGGTAGAAAAATCTCAAACCGGGTAATTGGTCTTAAGACCCGAATGGACTATAATACATGTCTCTTGGCACAACTCAAGGCTCTGAAAGGGGAGAAGGGGTAGCAAAAGTCCAGAAGTCTTATCTGGCAAAGTGGCGTACTGTGCGCAAACTTTTAGTAATATTCTGACCACCCATCCAGGGTCTCTTTCAGCTTGGGGCTTTGGTACCAATAGCGTAGTAATATTAAAAAGGTTTATAGTGACACGTTCCATTGGATTCTCAGGCCGTGGAAAGGGTGGGTTACATACTACCTCAGTCCATGCACGCTCTCACCATAGACAAGCTCTTAATTGATACTTTCTGGTCCGACAAGCAGAGCCGCACTCACACCGCCACTCCATATGAGTTTGGATTAAAAATGCACTTCTACGTGTGTTTCGGTCAACCTAACCTGGATGCTCGGCCACATCATTAAGGACTAAAAAGCGAGGGTGCTAGTATGTGTCTTGCGGAAGAATGGGAGTAGTTGTTGAAATAAGGGAGTGAGGTACACTCCTATCTCCTGTATATAAGTACCGATAGGTCCCTCCAGCCCTTTGGGCCCTTTCTCTTCCTCTCTTTATTCTGAATACAACCACTTATCTGCTACACCTGTATGTGTCTCCACTACATTTGATAGTAGTCATGCATTCGTAAGTAGAGCTTTCAGGAATCATGTGTAGGTACGCATAACTAGGCCTTGAGCTCTCGTTACTGCACGAAGATATCAAAACCACGTTCGAGGTCGTCACAAGGCAAAACGGCCAAGAGACTTCTGTATATATATGCAGCTAGGTTAGCTTTACGTATATTTGAGAGACCGTCGTGTAATAATAAGAGCCTCTTCCCTACCGCATACCACTGTAGGGTTCATCACAGAGGCCATAGGTGTGGCACCTGGTAGGGAATACCGGCAGCCCCATTCAATGGCGACGGTTGCCTGGGAACATGCGTCTTTGTACCATGACCTGACCCACTGTAATTAGGTGTATAAGTACATAGCCACCCGACCAGGGTCCCCGACCTTTTGTTATAATATAACTAACCACCTTTAGTATAGATCTATTAGTTTTAACTAGTAATTATAACAGGCTACGGATCTAATACTAAGTAGAAGCAGGTATAAATAGCTATTTACGTAGTTTTATAGTATTATATTATAAATTATTATGTAAATATAAAAAAACCTTTATTTTTAGTTATTTTTAATATTTATTTATAAGCTTAAATATTTTTAAATTTTTTAAAATAATTAAAAATACTAAAAATTAAACCTAATAAAAATTAATTAATAATTTAATTAATATTCTACGTAAAAATATAATAGTAAACGTTAATAATTATATTAATATTTTAGCTATAAACTTTTTAAAAAAATTAAATAAAATTTTAAAAATTATTTAAAAAAATAATTAAATAAGATTTAAATTTTTATTATTAAAAAAAAATAACTTGTTATAAAAACTAATAAATAAAAACTTTATAAATATTATATATATAAAAAAATTAATTAATATAATTTATAATAAATAATTAAAAAATTTATTATTAAATTTTTAAAAGTATTAAAAATTAAATATTATATAAATTAAGTAAAAATAATAAATTTAAGCTGTTTTTTTTAATGTTTTTTTACTTAGTAATATTATTAAACTAAATATTTATAAAATTAAAAATAAAATAATATTTTTTTTTAATTAAAATTAATTAAAATAAATTATATAGTTTTTAATATAATATATTAATTTTAAAATTAATTAATTTAAATATTAATATTATATAAATTATAATTTAATAAAATAATAATAAAACTAATAAAAAATTTTTAATAAATAATTTTATTTATTAAAAATAATAGTTTTTTTATTATTTAAATTAATTTTTTAAAAGTTATAATATAAATATTAATATTATATAATATTTTTTATAATTTTTTTATAATATTTATAAAATTATTATTAGTTTTAAATAAATTATATATAAGTTATTTTTAAAAATTTTAAAAAGTTTTTTATTAGTTTTTAAAAAATATTAAAAATATTTAATAAATATATAATATAATAATTAATAAATTAAATATATTTATTTTTAATATTTAATTAAGTCACGGCTGGGACCCACTTTAAGTGATCACGTAACCCCACATCACGTGACTGCAGGTCACCTAACGTGGCCCCACCGCACACACTGCCACACAACCCACCTGTACAATATTTACCTGCGCGCCCCGCGCGTTCTAGTTAGCTTCCTTTCTTTCTTTTTCTTTATCTGTAGATTTTTACGTAATACAGCACTTATTTAGTAAAGCCCTGCTTTTATCCGCGTGCTAAATATCACTATCTACAGATTATTTAATTATAAAGCATAAGGACTGCCTTTAAATATCTCCTAAAGCAAAAAAACCGAAAATTACACCGACCTGCCCGTTATAGCAACCCCGAAAACTAACAAGCGCTCGCCGCTTAAAAAAATAGCACGTAAAAAAATAAAGTTCACCTAAAGTAAAATCTAAACTCCCTCCTTACAAACCAATAAGTTTTAAAGCATTTTAATAAAAATAATAGTTAATTATTAAATGTATATAAAAAACCCCTACTATAGCGCCGAGTCCTATACTAAAAAACATCCCGAAAACTTTAACCTTAAACTTTTCGCTACTTAAAAAATAGTTAATAAATTATATAAACAATTAAAAAATATATAGTTCCAAGCTAGCAGTTATAATATTAACTTCCGTTAATTTTATAATATTAGCTTAAACTTAACTTAAAATATTATAAAATATACTATTAAAAAAAAGCTGTCACAAGTAAAAAAGTTGTTAAGTCAAGTATAACAATATATTAACCTTAGGAATAATAAGTAATAAACTAAACTAAAGCTTATAAAAGGGATAAAAAGTATACAAAGCATATCTAAAAGTAGTAAGCTTATATAAGCTAGATCTAATAGCTTAAAGTAGCTAAAAGCTAGTTATAACAACTATCCTCTTTTTAATTCTAGATTAACTTTAATCTATAAAATATAATATAACAAAATAATTAATTAAACAATATATAAAATTAAAATAAATACTACATTTTAATTAAATATAATATTATTAAATATAATATATATTTTAATACCTAGCTAGTAATACAGTTACTAAGTAATACTGTTTATTTTTATACTAATTACGCGCTTATTGCCTAGCATATAAAGACGTCTTCCCCCCGCACTTCTTTTTTCTTTTTTTTTTTTTTTTTAAATTCGCTGCTCTTGTTCTGTTATTCTTACTATTTATCCCATCTATTTTACTATCATTTCTACCTTTTTTCATCCTTATTTTACCGCACCACTACTACTATTATTATTATTATACCTTTTATACGCTATTATTAAAATAAACGTGCTTATAATCACAAATATAAGCGCCGCGATAACAAAGTACTATCTATTATATATAGTGCGCTTACGTACCGGGGCTATTTCAGCCGCGCTTAAGCGTCGTTCCAGTTAAAAAAAAACCTCCTTTTAAAAATAACTTATAAATTATTAAACCCTAGTTCGTTATTTTACACTAGCTATATAAAAAACTATAATACCTATAGTCCTATAAATATTTTCATATTTATTTTATATTATTTTTTAATTTAATTTTACTAGCTACTTGTTATAATTTAATTTAATACTACCTACTTAAAAGAACTTTTTTAATAATTATTTTAAATATTCAGCCCTAGTTTAATTAACTTAAATAACTAATATAATCCGGTCAAAAAAAATAAAAATAATACTGTTATTTTTAGCATACTAGTAAAGTTTCGGGCCGGAATCGCTAGCGCCCAGTTCCGCTTTTTTATAAAGTTCACGCACCTTTTAATTACTTATTACGCTTAATAAAATTTAATCGCCTTAAAAAAAAATAATTAAATAAGCTTTTCTACTTTATTTCATTTTTATTTTTATTTTAATATATTAATAATTAAAAATACCATGCTATTTATACTACTGCTATAATAAAATACTACTATTTTTACTAAAATATAATAGCCCGCGTTAATTTTACTGCTATAAATACTTATTTTTTAACTTATTTTATTTTATTTTTTAATTAAATTAAAACCTAAAAATCCGCGCTATTTATTACTATGCCTGCACTTTACAGGTCAAGCCTTTCAACGCTGGTTATTCTGCTTAAGCTTTTTATATTTACATTTTTATAATAAAAATTAAACAGCTATTTTTAAAAAGATTTAAAAACAAAAAATAGGATAATCTTTAAAATTATATAACTTATAAAAATATTATCAAGTTTATTTAAAAGTAGTTTTAAAATAGTTTTACTTATAGCTTAATAATAAAACATAAATTTTTTTAAATTTAAAAATTAAGTTTAATTTTTAATAAACTATTTATTTTAGGTTTTATAATTTAAAATTTATTTTTATATTATTATAAGCTAAGTTTTTATATATTAAAATTTAATATTTTTTTTTAGTTATAATTAATAAAGTTTCGGCCTATTTTTTAATATTAATCGCTAGTTTAAATATATTACTTTTTATATTTATTTTTACATTTTTTAAATTAACAAATTATTTTAAAAGCTATAATATTAAATACTAATACTTATTAATTATATTTTAAAAACTAGCCTTGCTATTTTATTTTATAATAAAAAACCCGATTATATATTTTTTTATTTATTATATTTTTAACTTTTTATTTATTATTATAATTTTTAAAAGCTAGTATAAAAAAATTATACTTTAATTTAATAT
>MU384078.1:0-43801 GCA_022495065.1 Xylaria telfairii | reverse complement strand
TTATTGGCTTGTTTAATTAAGGTTTTATAAGTTAGATTTACGATTATGGGGGTGGCCCGTAGCCCCAGGGCCCGTGACCCCCCTGGTTAGCTTATTTGCATAAGAACTTTTATTTATTTTAAAAGGGTTCTCCACTAACAACAGTTCTCAACCCCCTATAATTGCCACTGCGGTAGTTAACCTACTATATGTTATTGGGACGTTAGTGCTGGGTTGTCAAGACTGATGCCGATTGGTAGAAATCCCAAGCCAAGGATACCAGTCCCCTCCCCCCTTTTCTATCAAAACTAGCACTCTTTACCTACCACCCCTTTACCGTTCTACACGTGATAACTGCGTGTGACCACCGCACAATGCCAATTCCCATTTCTCCACACCTCTTAATGATGCACGCAAGCTTATAATTTCACCGGATACTTCTTCCTCAACCTCGTCCCAAACATTATCACCAAGACAGGAATGGGAATGAGTGCAATAGTAATGAACCCCAGCACAGAGGATCCCCAGCCAAGGCCAAGCGATGCGAATAAAGACGGTCCTGCAAGAGGAAGGAAGGCGGCGACTACGCTCCGCAGTACCGTGAAGGCCGCGAGGCCGGAAGCGGAGTACAGCGGGTACGCGTCGATGATGTATGCTTGTGTCGGCAGAAACACCCCCAGAATGGCAATGCCGAAGGGGGTTAGACTTAGGATCGGCGCGATCCAGTGTACCTTGTAATATGTTGTCCAGCCGTACCAGAAAAATGTTATCGGGCAGAGACAGGCTATTGGTTGATGTCAGCACCATTGACGACTTATATTTCAAGGTCAAGTCATAGATAGCTAGAACTGAGTAAATCGGTGAAAATGCTACGAGAAGGGGGAAATCCCATTAAGGCTGGGAATCTTCCAAGCCTTTGACTATGTTATAGATGAAATAGTCACTGGGTCACTGCGTATGGGTCTGTGCTTACCGTAGTAAACGACGAGGTGCAAGCGCATCTCGGGCTCGAAGATACCGTTGTTTTGTTTCACCATACGCATGACTGTTCTGTCCGAAAGTAGAGAGAAGCTCCACACGCCGATGAAGTAGCCGAGTCCCAATGCCAAGTAGATGAAACCCGTAAAGCTCGTTGGAAACCCATACTGACCCTCGAATGTTGGGGGGATTGAATTGAACATCAAGTACACTGATAATTACTGTGTCAATGAAATCTTTGCTCATTTAAGAACGGTAGATGAAGTCGATGGTTATGACTGTGTATGCTTACTTGTACCATAGTTGAACGCCACGTTGACGGACATAAGGAAAATAATAGGCGCTAAAACAAGCATTTTTAAAGGCCTCGTTAGTCCTGACAAAAGCAATCTTGTTTGTGATACCCTTTTCGTTCCAGGGGCATCATAGCAGTTCAGCAAATCGTCCCTGTTCAGCTCCTTGCTCAACCGCCTAACTTTGCGATCAATCAGCACTTTATGGCAAGTCTCAGGAAGGTAAAATGCCAATGCGATGCTAACAAGCGTGGACGGGATGAAGACGATCCAGGGGTCCCAGCGCCAGCCAATGGATCCAACGATGAAGGCACCAACTAGCGGACCTAGCGTAGGGCCAGCGATCGGTCCAATCGTCCATACTGACAACGCCTTTGCGCGTCCGATGACCGGGAACAAGTCTCCTATGACGGCACCTCCCAGTGTCATGCACCCGGCACCCCCCACACCGCAGAGGAAACGGAAGACTATGAGGGCGTTGAGGCTTGGGGCCAATGCGCAGCCGATATGCCACACGCAGAAGAACGCGTTTGCGCTAGATATGACAGTAGCACGTCCGTAGATCTCTGACAGCGGCGATAGAAATAGCGGGCCCACAGCATAGCCAAGTAAGAAGATACTGACGGGTAATGATGCCTTCGTCGTGTCCGTGGTGTGAAAGTCTGCGCTAATGGCATCGATAGCCGGGGCGAGAATAGACGACGAGAGGGGCGAGAACAGAGTAATAAGGCTGAGACACGTCACGACGATCCATTTACGGCGGTGGTCGAAGTTGAGGGGCATGGCCGGATCGTCGTGCCCCTCCCAGCCTACGACGCCGTGGTTAAGGTCGGAGAGAGGGATCACAGTGGGAGCCACAAAGTCGTCGTCTCTCGCCCCACTTGCTCTGCTTAAGACGTAGGATATCTTGCTGCGTTTGCTTACACGGCTCGCCGTAGTGTCTACCTTGTGGATCTCATCCTTGGTGGGGATCTCTAGTAAGCAATGATTTTCGAGTTTAGGCATTATGGGAGGAAACTAACCCCGGTCATGTATTCAATATCATGGTGGCTGATTCCATGTTCATCGTCTGATACCGAGCGACGGTATTTCTCATTGGAGTCACTATCGATTCCTGTGAGCATGGTGACAGGTTGTACCTATACGAAGGTATCGGATCGGTCTCGGGGATTAAGACGAATTCTTCGTCAAACAAGGTCAGTTAGATATTTATAGTCGACTATGAATGATGTACGTGAGCTCGAGCTCAGCGGGACGGGACCCTAGTCTGGGTTAGTCTAGTCTAGTCTTCAACGGCCCGAGGTGAATCGGCAAAAGATCTTTCTTCTTCCAGCTTGGGTTGGGATCATCGTGGATGGAGAAGTCGCTCGAGGCGGACAGACCGGCGAAGCCAGACAACTTATGGACCTAATTGGGTAACTAACGTCTTGCTCATCCCAGGTCGTTGGGTAGCAGGATTCGGAATAGCTATATTCGGCAGAGCGTATCCGGCTTTATTCCCGCCGCTATCGCCGGGGATGGGTGGTTGCCGAAGAGCGGCGGCCGTTGTACGTGCCAATGTGGAGGTTCTTGGCCGCCCCTTATTAACTGGACCCTAGGATTTTAGATTGTCTGTGTCGTTGTCGATCTCGGGAATTAAGAGCCCAAGTGAGGAGAAGAGGAGAAAATGGGCTGGGTATGAGACGAAGCGCCATGGCTTCATGTTGTATTCGTTTCGCCCAACTCTGACTCGTCAACTATAAGACAATGATTAGCATATTAGTATTAGTATCATAGCCCAAGCGATGACGCTCCAACTAGACTGGGCCGAAGTTTGTCTACAACTGGTTGAAACTGGTCTCACGCCCAGGCCGCTCACGATCCGACGGCCGGACCAAAGCTCGGTCATGACACACATTTGCGATAAAGGAGGTCAATCGGATTGGAGGGCGCTTAAGTCTGGCCTCGCAGAAATTGAAGATTCCCTCTTCACATTTCTGTCGTCTCGTAGAGTCGATCGTTCGTTCATAAGCTCATCCTGCGTGCGCTTTGATTGCCAAGTCTATCATCCTTGCCCCTGCGAATTGTCGCTTCGTCGGATGTCGGAGTTGCTCCCCGATCGTTGTCGGCGGTCCAGTGCGGCTATTGTGGAGACACGTTCGGAAAGAATAGGGCGCAACCCTGTCGTATAAGTACTGATCTAACGTCATAATTGGTGCTTCCCTGGCCTGGTTCCGCATTTATCGCAAAGATGCGAGATACCTATCGACAGGCAGTCAGTCAATCGCGGAGTATCCATCTCTATTGATCGTGACATCGCGGGCGATAGCCAAGTCAGGTACCGCTAGTTTTAAGATGACTTGGCCTTGTCCACAAGGTAAGATTTGAGCCATACCTGGGTATATATGCCACATATTATAATAATACGCGTTTCCCTATAGGTTAGGGGCTATAGAGAAGGGCGTGGATGGCCCAGAACTTCGCCCTGGGTAATGGGATGCTTGTCTTTTTGATTTTCAGGAACGCTCTTCAGAGATAAGACAGCTACTTTAAGCTTGCCGCATAAGGTCTTAGCAATAGCTATTTAAAAACGTTTATAGTAGGTAGTGGGGTTAGTATCAAGAGTGAAGTAATTCCGTAGGTCACAAGTAGATCGCCACTGGGTAGTACGTAAGCAAAGATAAGGGTTCAATCTCATTGGTTCCTAGATCTCCTTTTTAGAATTATGGAGCCCTCGGACCTTATACCTAGGTATAGGTACAGTAGGTAGCCTTCCAAGTATTATAAGCAGGTACGATGGAACAGTGTATATGATGACCCCGCACGGGGGCTGCCATGTATTATCTCCATTCCTTTTACAACCCACCGATCTAGACTGCCAATTCAACCATTATAGTATCTATTATATGCTACCCTACTGTAGTAGGCAATCGATAAGGACCCAGCCCTGCATCACCTTCTTACGCTCTTGAGTGCAATGTCTCCTTTAAACAATTGGAGGGCTCGAAGCAACTCTATCACCGGGGGCCCTCTTTTTGGTCTTAAAGTGCTGTGCGGCAGTCGTTCTAACCTAGTCTAGACTTGCTTGCTAGTTGGAGTGGCTACCAGGCTAGGCTAGGTGACCTATTGGTCTGTGTGGCTTAAAACCGGGGACGAAGACGTAGAATTTGAGCGACATTGTGCACTGTACATTATCCCTGCCACGCCTATAGCCTAGGCTAGACAAACTAGTCATTATCCTCATGCATTTCTATATCTCGTGAATTGATTGATTTAGTAGATAGTGTTAGCATTCTGCAATAAGGGAGCTAGTCGGCAAAGAACGTATCGTGGTGAGTTGGAGTAGGACTTATTGACGACGTGGTATGTGATTTAGGCCGCGCAAATGTTTTAGATTCCTTACTAGCAGCTTAATATATACGTATTTGTGCCGGCAGCCGATCTAAAGAAGGTCTTGACGAAATGGTAACTCTACGTATATTGTTAGTAGCATCAGAGTACCGACGGTAACCAATATAGTGAGCCACAGTCCAAGTTTCTAGTAGTGTAGGGGTGGATGGAACTCATAGGCCCAAATAATAATTGCACCGATGTCCTCCGGGACAATACATAATTACACAACCTAGTTGGTACAATAGCTGTACGTATTAAGCTATATGTAGCGTTGTATGGGCTCTTATCTGCCTATTGAACAGTGTTCTAAGACTTATCTGTCAGTTGAATAGTGAGTGTTCTGTGACTTATCTGCCTGTTCAACAGCCTCAGCAGACCGCTTTTTCTACCGCTCTAGCTTTTTCTATCGCAAAATAAGTTATTACTAAATATGTAATATAGCGCCGAAAACGCGTTTTTTTTGATACATACCCGTATAAGGTCTGCCTTTGTATGTAGATTACTGTATTCGCTACGTTGCCGCACAATAGGTGCGTACACCTTCCTTTAATCTACATCTTATTTACCCCATGGATATTTAATCAACTAGATTTGTCGTCTAGCTAGTTCCAGATTTAAGGCTTCAGTGAGCAGCTCCAGGTTCTGGTGTTTAAACTGAGACTAAATTAATCACGGAGGCGTCAACGACTAACCCGATACTTACTAGTTGAGTACCGACGCTCTGGTACATCTCAATATAGTATGGTGCAACTCGGCAGTCTATAGCCTACCTAAGCTAGCTAGTTCTTATCCAACCCCTTGCACATGTTGTTGGATAATATACACGACTACAGAGTAAGAGCTAGAGCTATTAGCTCGACAGCAAATTTCCAATCAAGGTAATTCCCTTCTATAGATCATTAGACTCGAGCCAACCTGACAGCTCCAGGTAAGGATCTGGGGAGTTCGTTCTCAGCTCCCAGGTAAGAAAGCTACCAGCAATGTCAGCATGTTTACACAGCTACAAGTATATACACCAGCAACCTCGGCCCCTAACTTACATAAACTATTCGTACGTAACATGCGAGTCGAGTGCGCCGGATTATGTGCTGTTAATCATATGCAGGGGGTGTGGAGAACACGCCACAAAGGGCAGGATTAAGCCTCCAGGGACGAGGGGCCAAGGCGGGGTGATGGCCGGCCTAGGTACAACAACGACGGGCCGGGGTGCATCCGGCATTACACCATCAGCCCACGCTTTGGACCTCAAGTTCATTCCGTTCTTGTTAGAATCAGTTTCAACACAATGTGGATGATAAGATAGTTATCGAATATAGATCGTTTACTGTTTCAGCCAGCTAAGCACCAGAGGTTAGGAATGTGACAAGGGCTTATGTGATAAGGGCTTGGAACAGTGTTCTATTCAACTAATAATTCTCTTTAGGTCTAAAGGGTCCATGCCTTCCAAATCCAGACCTCGATGCAACCTCGACCTATGCCTCGTATTTATAAACAGCCGGAAGGCTGGCGCCTTAGGCATCTATTTATTACCCCTCCTTTGGCTGTCTTAGATCCAGTCCGCGATACGAGGCTTCTATGACTCTTACAAGTCCCGTGATACTCGCCGACTAATAGTTGAGGCTCCTTGAGGCTGCGTGTCTTGCCGGAAGGCTGTATGTCTGGACGGAAGGCTGGCAGGCGTAGGCACCTGGCTTGGTCCGTGTGACAAGGAATATATATACATATGAATTTGTAGTCGTCGTAGAGCCGCATTTGAATCAAGAACTCCGGGAGAAATAAGCTAGCTCTATATGAGAAGAGATGAAAGATACAAAGTATCGCGCAGAGTCTAGGACGTTCCCGCATCCGTGCCACCCGTTGGAGCTATTCGCAAGTTTCAGAAACACTGACAATCCTTCCTCCACGATTTCAATATCATACTGACCCGACCTAAACCGTCCCAAATAAAAGCCAACCACGACAAAATATAAGGAGCCAGTAGTAACATCCCAGGAATCAGGATCGGCGCGGTATAAAATACCTTGGTGTGGTGGTATCAGTCAGTTTGGTTTTGTTGCAGGTCTTCCTTATCAGCAACAAAGATCCCAAACTGACTAACGCCAGCTTCATTTTCCCTTCCGTATCGTATTCCCTCTTCGTCTGGAAAGTTTCCCCAACCCATCCAAAACTGTACGTCGTGGCCTCCCAGCGCGGTCATGATCTCCTCGGGGGACAGAAACGGCGTATCTGGAGGCAATCGGTCAAAGATATTCCCGCCTGCCAGTAGGGCCATAACGGATGCTATAGTTGTGGGCTCCCGTGGGAGCACGTCGGTGCTTGGACCACTAACCCAGCCTATTATAAAGAGAACTAAGGCGGTCGCCAGTAGCGCCACTAGGATATGTGTCGATGTTGCGTCCTGAAAGACGCGACGTCTACCAGCAGTATCGGTTACGGTAGCATTAATCATACGCCGGGTGTCTTTATCGTCGGGATTCGTCTTATTCACGGGTGCCAGCAGCAATTTTAATCTCTGTGCCATTATGAGACGATGTTGAAGTTGAATGGCGGCTATAACGTCATCATTCGAAGACGGGTCGCCGAGAGCCGAAATAGGAATTGCCCATGGAGAGGTTACAAGCATAGCGAAAAAGGTATCCAGCTGCTGTGGATTAAGGTCAACCTTGGCGAGGTCGCCATAATGTGTGCCAAAATAATAATCAGTAATTGGGTCGCCATCCATGTTGATGGTTCTATTTCGTATTGTGGTTTCAAGGGGCTGCGGCGGATTGTGCGGATCCAGGTCAAAACCGGTGCCGAGGAAGGTTGTGTTCATGTCCATGGCTTCTAACCCCAAGTTGCAGCTCAAGGCGGCGGTGTGTTGTACAATCGGGTCTGCACCGAAATCAATTTTGGCCCAAAAATAAAATACATCGTAGAACAATAGAGAATTTGAGGAAAGCCCGATATAAGTTACATTGTCGTGATAGTGGTGGTCGATATCGTTTGGTAAAGGAATATCATAGTCGGTTCTATCGCTCCATTCATTTTCAATCCAGATGCTGAGTACGGTCTTGTGTGATGACTTATCATCCTTCATCATAAGCTTCATGTGGATTTGTGCAGGCTCATAAGAAAAGCAATCCATTCTCTGACGAACCGCTGGAATGATCGCCGATATAGAAATAGTAGATCGGTTAGGCGCATAATTAGGCGGAAGCGCAGTAACGGCTACAAGTTCCGGGAAGGCTAGATCCATGTATGTAAAGCGAGGAAACGAATAGTTACTCCCGAGAATCAAAGAAGGAATCTCATTATATGGACGGGTCGACGTCACATTCATAACCTCGTGGTAGGTAAACGTTGACGAAAAGAAAGCGCGATTTGGTTGAAGCATTAGAGGCATAGTTAGGGATATACTTATCTCTTGGAATAATGAGGCCGAGAAGGTTGTGAATAAAGATGCAAGAAGGAAGGCAATGGTTGTGGCAAGAGCCCAAAGGGTCCCAAGTCGGATTTCCCGGAACATCGCTGCCAAGACCGTCATGTCGAGAAGTTCGAGTTGCTTAAAGACGCTCCTAGACACATATTGCTTTAGGGCTATATATGGGGCGAGTGTCCTTACTTGAAAGTCAACGGCAGCGAAAACCATAGATAACAACCCAAGAGCGAGTGCCGGAATTGCGGTCCACGTATAATGTATGTAGGTGTCGTTATCAACGTCTCCGAGGCCATTCTCAAGATTAGACTTGCGCAACAATAACTCCAAAGCAATTATTATACTTACTACACCCAGGCAAACCATGAAGCGACATGCAGGGTGCAAAATAAGAGGATACAAAAGCTTTGAACTGATCTGACCAAACCGGTTAGATATTCTATCTTGAACGTAAGCTTTATTAATAACGCAAAATCGATCGTAGTTGGACGTTGGATCGTAAGCAAGTTCAGATTGGAACATTGATTGTCTAAGAAATTGAACCAGATGTTCAGTGTCTGACGCTCCAGCATACCGTAGTTGGGCCAACAGTTGGCGGCTGTGGAGGAGAATCGATATTATGGCCGGAAATGTGGTCGGACTACATGGCAAATATCCTTTTCCTGGATGCATAAATAGCGCTATCGCTGTTAAAAGGATACAAATAGCTACTAACGCGACCATCCATTGAGCAATCCAGGAGCTCACGACGAAACGGTTTTCGTTCAAAGTAGCAAATCCTATAGTGACGTTTGTTGTCGTTGACGGGTCCATCAAAAGTTTCTTGGCAAGGATTGCGCCTATTTGACGATAATAACCATTGGCAGTGTTCTGTAGAAAGTCGGGGCTGAAGAGGTCTATGGCTTGTGAGCCCGGCTCAAGCTGCGAACTGAGTGCTGTGACCATGTAAGGGTCCGCGTCAATAGGGGGCGACATAGGGACCGATGAGTCGTAAAGGGCATTGACCAAATCGTGAGCTAAAAACTGTGCTTCCATTATATCCCAAGCTGTGACTGATTTGAGCATTCTTTGAGGTGCCCCCGGTAAAGGCATTACGGACTTCGTCTGCGTAGCATTTCGAGTTACTAGGACTCTATTAATGGCGTATTCGGGCACACAAAGTAAGCTTGTCGATTTATAGAGATATGTATTTGGAAGATTCAGATTCGGGAGATCGGATGATATCCAGACGTCTCCGGGGCTGCCGGTTATGTTGCCAAACGTCACTAGAATTCGTTTTCCTGGATCGTCTGGGATTGTGTCGCACTGCACTTTCTCGAATCTTGCAAACAGTGTTGAACTCCCAAGTGGACTACTCGTATGTAGCCCAGGTAGTTTTGCAACTGACACATTACACCCAGGTGAAGATATCGTGAATTTCAAGGGGAGCGCGCAATTTACGGGAGACCCTTCTCCCACTAAGTTAAGGTCAACAGGTTGGCAGCTGAGTGAGTTCACCAGCCCGTCAACAGTGACTTGTGTTTCTGCTGTGTCGGGCAGGTTCGTTTGCACAGATTGAAATGCGTAATCGCCGGATATGCCTTCTGGTAATTTGAGGTTTTGATCTCGTAGGCCTCGAACCATGTATGAAGCAAGAGTGCTAGTTGTCTGGAGCTTGGCGTCATTTTCAACAAATCCGTCGAGAAGAAGCATATGATAGGGGGTTTGATTGAGAGCTATCCACGAGACAGATATCAAGCTGGTTGATATGGTAATTAAGATTTTAAGAATAACCGACACTGTAAGTGTGATTGAGACAATAAAATCCCTATTGCCCAGAGACCTGAAGATCGCAAAGAGAGGAAATTGAGATATGTAGTCGAGAAGAAGTGTGCGAGAAGCAGGGGCGGGATTCTGTGATAGACGGGCCCAGGGAGCTACCAGCTTGCTCTGGTATTCAGTACGTGCCCAGAGGGCAGCCACACCTGTGAGGAAAGCGGTTGGTCCATACGTCCACAGGGAATGTTTACCAACAGTGCTTGTGGCAAGTCCGTGATCCCGATTGGAAATGGCAAGAAGAGCCTCGATGGTGATGATGATAAGAATAAAGACTGATATAAAACCAATCAAGACCAACCGGCGCAGGTACGAGGGTCTCCAACCCATAGAAAGGCCGGCAGAATCATGGGGAGGCTGGTGAGACGTTTGTAGGGACGAGACGTCGGCTGGCGATTCCCCGGAGAGGTCAACTTGGTATTGATCATGTACAGAATATTCGTCCATAACGAGCATGATTGCTGTTTCTTTGCCTACTTAGACTATCTTGATCTTGTCTCGTATTCCCCGTGAAAAGGCGTTGAGGGAACCCCTTTACCCATATTCACTGTTATACGCCAGAAGGGAACTCATTAATTACTGCCTTGGCTGTGCTACCACGCCTTTCACCTTATGACGGCCTCAACGGCAGGGCATACATAAAGTTGTATAAGTGGCTACACACGTCAACTTGTTATCCCCCTTGATAATTTTGTTTTTTCGCTTTGGTAGTGTAACGCAACAGCGCAGCAGTCCTAGTCTGCAACACGCCTTACGCAAAGTGGCGGCGAAGTTAGAGAGGCCGAGATAGTTATATACGTGCATATGTGGTACGACGACATGCAGTGAGTATTTATGGAAACCACATTGCAACATGGCTCAGCGTATGGTGCGCGGCATGAAGATGCAAGTACCACCCGTCTTGGCGACGTTTCTCTCAAGTCGATCGATCCCACCGGTTGGGAAGTGCTGTGTCACTTTAGCGGTCTAGGAACCACTACCTACACAGTTACATACATGTACTGTAGGTATGTAGAATTATGTAGTATATGTATCCGTGACTTTGGCTCTGTATATATATGTAGCTCCATGGTGAAATGACTGTCGTATGTATACTACATACTTACATGTATTTATGAGGTTTTCAACTGTTAATTGGCAATTGCTCTTGACGAAAAAGAACAACGAGCACGGTGCAGGTGTGAGGCAAAATGCACGTCACACGATGCGGGCTTAGGCAACCACATTAAAAGCCGGTACTGTACCTACGGTAGCGCCCGCTTTGACCAGCGGGCGCTTAGCCACATTCTCAGCCACCTAACCCTAAATCACCTAACCTTAGGCTAGCCACCAGCGGGCCGTGGGTTAGGTCGTCTGCGGCCCTCTCCCTCCCTCCCTCTCCCCCCCTCCTCTCTCCTGGCACCCCTCCACCAACAATGTTGCCAAAAGTACATACCCCGCGAGCGGTCGGTTGTCTGGTGACCTCGTCAGGGGGGACATGCACAACGACACGCGACACGCTCCCTGACGTAAGTTACTTGACTTGGTGAGGAAATGGATACAGCAGCCAATGGTGTCTCCAGAGGGCGGCAGAGGATCCAGGACACTGCAATTTGTAATCATGTGAAGTTGTCTCGATACAGTCACGTACACATGTCGTCCCGTTGCTGATGCGGTTGCCGGGCCAGCTTTGCGAACTAGGCTAGCGACGGGGAGGGGTGAGGATGCGAACCCCTGAAGCAGCTTGATGGAGCCCACTGAGCGACTGAGCAGACTGAGCAGACCCCGAGACCTACGTAACCGTGCTTCACTCGGCAACGACGAGCAGCTGAACCCTGGCCCCGCCGCTGCGACAGGGACGTCTGCACACCGCAATAGGCAGAATCACACCCTCGTCTCCCCTCATCTCCCCTCGTTGACGCTTGTCGGCCCTTGTCTACCCTGCCGCCTACCCTCGTCTCTGCATTACGTGGGAACGCCAAGCACGCATTCCCGCCAATCAGCCATCGCGTCTTGTCCGCCTTGGCAGATCCGCCGTCGGATCCCTCCCAACTCGCTCTGGTGTTGTTTTCGTGTTTCCTCTTGCGGCTGACACGTGCAAGTGACCGCTCTTCTCTCCCGTACGCGTTGCTGACCATAGTTCCCACGCGAGACGAGAGGGAAACCGCTGCGCCACGCGATGGCATCGCTTACGCTGGGCGCGACGTGACGTCAATTGGAGAGCAGAGCCATGCTGGGTGGTTTGAAACATTTTTAATCTCCGCCTTTCCCATGCGCCGTGCCCGCCCACTGGAACCCCCCCCTCACTTTTCATATATAGAACTCTAGTCGCGTCGCGTCTCTAGGCATCTATTTCGTTCTTTTCCCCCTCACAAGTCTCACAGCGGCCCGATTCCACCTTGGCCTCACCACTCCGGTAACAAGTAACACAACAAACCTTCGACACGACACCCAATCCTCAAATTGTCGCCCACCATGCACCCCGACACCAAAGATCACTGTGCTACCCTCGGCATAAAGCGAGGAGCTTCCAACGAAGAACTCCATGCCGCTTATCGTCGTCTTGCTCTCAAGCACCACCCCGACAAGAACAAAGGGAATGAAGAGGTCGCAACCGCAAAGTTCCAAGAGGTACGCCACCAAGATGGATCAGGTAGACAACGGACTACTAACATCACCAATAGGTCCAAGCCGCGTTTGAGGCGCTGAGAGATACGGAGCATGTGACACAGAGCACTCCCGGGGACGCAGAATGGGACACAAGATCAAGATCGTCAACCAGCAGCGACAGTAGCGAAAACTATTCCTGGTTTGACACCAACTGGGGCCCCAGTTTTGGCAGAAGATGGAATGAAGCGGGCGACGGGCGGGATGCGAGCGACAAGGATGACGCCTCGGATTGGTTCGACGAAAGAGGTTGGAGATCTCGGGGCTCGTCCTTCACATCCCAGCACCCCGGCTTCGGCGTCTTCGGCCGGCTCTTTACACATCTACCACCTATGCAACCGCTCGAAGTGAGACTGGAACGCAATATGCGCAGCACTCACTGGCGCGAGACCAGAAGGTCATTCCGGCTCTTCTCGTAAAGCGACATACTACTACCTGGAGTTGCTGGGAGATGTAATCAATGATTGGAAGACCCGACACGAAAGACTGACTGGCGGGCGTCTGATGTTTCACGCTTTGTACGAAGATTGCTCTGGGTGTATTATTATGGGTTCAGGCAGCATGCGAGGGGTTTCTGGATATGCTTTTTGTTGTATGATATTGGCGAAAAGGAATACCGGCGTATTCCACAGGAGTGGATAGGACGGTACGGATCATCTGGCCACACGGGGATTGACATTGTTGCAGCGCAACTAATATTTCATTGCGTTTTATTCGACACTTACCATTCTCTACCCTACTATATCAACATATAGTATAGGGCATATTACATACATCTACTTTGTTACTTGTCATCTAGGAAGAATGACCACATAGCGCTATTATTAGCAATTGAACCTAAACACTTATTCACAATGGCCGCCTGTGTTATAGTTCTCACTGTTGGTGAATTCAATATTAGAGATAAGTAGGATGTATTAGTAGTAGTATACATACAAGACTGGAGCTTGTACACGGGAACAAACAGGTACGATACGAATGTGAGCGTAGACTTCGTATACATACCTATGTAAGTACCTAGTAGGCTTCTGGCGGCCTCAGGCAGCCTAGAGCATGGGTATGAAATTAAGATCTAATTATAGATTCTTGAAAATGCGTCACCAATTCCACCCTACGTAAGATACGTGCACTATTTAGTCCTATGCTACAAAAAGGCTTGCTAGCATTCTTGTCTATTCCCTATTTCTTTAATAGACTATCTCCTGGGGGTCCCCAGCTCCGAATAGGACGTAAGTGGACATACGAATACCCGGTCTAGCGCAAGCTTGGCTTTCAAGTCACCCTTGAGCTTTTCCATTGACGGGATAATAATTGTAATGGTTCTTAGTTAAGGAAAACCTCTGCAAACGAGTTCATGTCAATTAGCGCCGTATTCGCCTTACAAAATGCTGGCGATCTCTCTTGCCACTTCGTCGCTCACATCTTCCCCCGCGAGTCTCAGCTAGATGTATTGAAAACGTGGTAATACCAAAGCGGTGCCCTGCCAACACTTCCCTTGAGATGTTAGTTGTATCATGCATGCTAACAGATGAGGACGTTGGCCAGTAGATACACGACATGACCACTTCGCCAAACCCCGGGGCTTCAATATCAGAGACATAGATATAGTCCGGTAATAAGGCAATGACAGCAGAATAGACGATCTGTTTCATGGTTAAATTGCGGAGGATCCACTGCCGATCTACGAGAGAGTAGGTCTTATTCTCGACCCTGAGGTGCGGTTCGATATGGCGGTACTCAGAGTCCTTGGGTATGCCTCGTAGGACACATCTACCTCTTAAGAACATGCTGTGCTTCTGGGCTTGCCCTTGCGTTTCTCTGTTATAGACATGCTGGGGTAAGTGAAATGCTCAAGAGTAAACGACCCCTTCCGAACAGACCCCTCGTCCTCTAGTGCATAACCTCGAGTTCCCTGGTTGAAAATAGGCCAGGTGGGTAGTTATTTGGTTCAGCTTCTTGTCCTACGCAGACGATATTTCTGCCAACCCATCGCCCCAAAGTGATTCGTAGTAATCCCCCGAGCACTCGAGACCTATAGACAAAAAGTCCCCATTCGTAATGCTGGGAAAAACGACGTCTCCAATGCCGACCATGAAAGTCCATCAAAGAGAATAAAAGTCTATGTAGCTTGAGAGTAAGACTGGAAAGGGCAATGACGGGGTTGGAAACTGCTTTCTCATTTTGGCCTTGGACTTTGGTCTGCTTGCTACGTCGTGCGGATTCGGCATGTACGTCGTTTGCATCCCTGCTATGCTTCGCTTCTCGCTTCTCCTCGCCGGTAGTGCTGGTCGGGTCGACAGGGGTTTGAAGCGGATCACGCTGCCGCCGAACTGGGACAGCTAGGAGCCCATATGAGTTCCTTTGCTAGACCATCAAATAGGATTTCGCCAAGTTTGCCCGACCAACCTGAGGTCAATTTGGCTCGAGGGCTATGAGTTGGAACAACTGCCCCATTTCGAATCCTTGGCTTCTTCTCGGGCTAAGAGGCGGACGGGCCAATTCAGAAGCGGGAGTCTGGTATGTTGCATTGACGATGTACTTTTGAAATGGGCGGTAGACAATACCCAGAGCGGGTAGGTGGGGTAGGCGTTGCTTGCTCTCTACACCGCATTCATTTTTGACAGCCGTTGAAGATCACCAACCACGGCATTGAAGGGTGCGCGTAGGTTGGTGGGGTTATCTGTCTCAGCCCAACACACGGCGGGGTTGGGGTAGACGGGACGAGTATCTTCTCACCGCCTCAAGTTTGGCGTTGGCTCCTGTGCTCACCGTCCACATGGACAACACTGACGTACCTATACTACTCGGCTATTAACTGAGTCAAGAGAAATGCACAAGGCTTTATTAGGTTAGTTTTTATAGATCATGAGTCCCGGGTCCAGGGTCCAGGGTCCAGGGTCCGTGCCTGGTACCCCCGGTCTCCAGGGGTTCGAGACGAAAGGCTTCTATATTGATATCCCTTCTTTATCACACGGACGATAAGTTAATGCAGAGACTCCGAAAAGCCCGCAGGTTCTTTCTTGACCTCTTCTTCGTGCTTCTAGCAGCGATTTCTGCTCTTCTCTGGACCCAATCATCTACGAGCCGTCGATCTGCCTCTTTAATACATTCTTCAACACTACCTAAAACTTCAGACTAAAATTCCCACTTGGGAAAAGCGCCCTGGCAACATCTACACGCCCCAGTCGTATAGCTCATATTGTGGTTCTACTACTAACACTGTCATTTTTAGACAGCATCTTGTTCACAATCTCTACGGGTTGGTGGCTGATGATGGTCGCGAAGAGGTCTACCCCGCTAGGACCCTAGTCGTCGTCTGCGTCGGCGTCGTTGTCCAATAGAACATGCAGTGTCAGCACCATCTAGGATGGCGACAACGCGCAAATATTCGTCAGGAAGGACCCTAGGCCACTGTCGATGGAGAAGTTGATAAAAGTGCGGTCGTTATGGTAAAGGGGCTAGACGACCTCTACATTGGGGTCCTTGAGCACGGCACTGACGATGCTGTGTCTCTGGCCGAGAGAAATTGAGGGGTATGCATGGAGATAAGTTGCACATGTTAAGTGGCCGGGTTACCACGCCTTGTTCGAGGAGCCCAATGGTATGTAGTACGATAGAATCGATAAGCTCTTTCTATTTTGAATGAGAAACCCCAACAACGACAGACTTTACTGGCTCCCTAATTCGATTCCGCGAGTAGTAGACCAACGTCGCCAGATGAGCATACATCTGGGATGTAAATTTGCTCTTTACTGACGTTCGTAGAATGCTTGCCATGAGTAGTCGTAATGGAGGTCTGCGGGTTATGGTCCTATACTCAGAAGTGTTTTCCTCAGGGCTCATACAGGCATTGTGGAAGCAGGAGATTATGCTGTTCTATGAGTCCATAAGAAACTACCCATCGTCCAAAAATCCGTAACTTCTAATGGCTATTAAAGCTAATAACAATACGATTGTTGAAAGACTTCTCACAGTTGCGCCTCCTACAGTCTTCCGCAACCGCAATCACGAAAGTGCCTTTCTTATAGCTATCAAGAATAACAACGAAGAAATTTGAAGACGACTCCTTACTTTTAAGAATAAAGCTTGCTTAAACTCCGGGATGGGTATGCTGGAGCCCAATTAGAGTTGGGGAACTGAGAGGGTTAGCCTTTGCTTCAAGTGTGCTTGGGCGCGAGAGAAACGTCAGTGGTACCCACACTTCCATGGGGAACGAGGGCCGAATTGAAGAGAAATAGTCGGAGCGAAATCAGATAATGAGCTAACGAGCTAATGATGTCATGATGCTATATCTTTGGCGATCTAGCCTGTAAGTCAACGCTCGTCTTTTCTCAAATCATATCGACAGCTCCGAGAGTGTCCGATCACAAACCTAGACAGAGGGCAAGGCACTGGCCGCTAGCGCTCGATATTTCTCATCAGATGGTAAGATGAAATATATAACCATTGTTGAGCCAACAGAGCTTGCTATATTCCATGATCTCTATTAAACCAAGCTGACTCTCCTCACAACCCAATTTAATAAGTACCAAGTTCTAGTTTGCAATATTCACCGTCTCTATCAAACTAAGTCGAGCTCTTTTCCCCCGGAAAATCGAATAAATGCAAAACCTAGTGAAAGAGAAATTTATCCCTATCTTAGTGAATTATTTTCGGACTTCTGGGTACGTCCCAGTGCGCCTTTGAAGATACTTCCTACTTATGAAGAATATATTTTCCAATATCGTAGCACACATAGAAATTAAGGCCGTCATGGACTAAGATAAGCGCCTTGGCTGCGACTAAGAGAAAAACAATATTTGCCGTTCTTGTAGCCAGCGTGCCAGATGCTGTAACTGCTAGATGGGATATGGAAATACTAAATATTGTTATATGGGCAGGATATTTGGTCGTGCGAGGTCCGCGATGGTCGACTAGACCGGAGCGGCACCGAATGCCAAGAATACAATAGACTCGTGATCCACTTCTGCAAAGCCTCCGGCTCCATACTTTCCTACCACGTCGAACCCAATCTTCTATAATACGTCCTTCGCCTCAGCCGAGTAGTTTGGGTCTTGGGTAAGCAGGCCTTACCCCACTTTCCTCGGCTGTTTTATAAGAATAGCCAGTATCCGCTATTGTTAATGCCATCACATGATGTATAAAGACTCCCTCTACAACGCTTGTTTCCGGCTCGCGTTCGTCTTTTTTCTTGGGGTCGCTCTCTATCCTCCATAAATCAGGCGATTTGAGGTTCTTATCACCAAATCCGAAGCAAAGAATCTTAGTTACTGTCTTCACATCTCCATCTCCGCCTAAGAGCTTATGAAATTGAGATATCAAAGGTTCGCAAGTCAGGCTGGCATCCCATTGCTATTGACTAGATTTAAATGGTAACTATACGTTATTGAGAGGCCGCCATATTTGCGCAGCATCTTGTTGACCCAGTCAACAAGATAAGTGCAATTGTAGAGCTCGGGTGAAATATCGGGTTCAGCACGGACAAGACGGTAATACTCTTGGAACTTGATATATGGCCCCTAACGTCAAGATTTAAGTGCTGCAGTTTAATATAAAAATCGATAGGTATAATTTGTCTTGATGTCTACTAGATTGGCTTCTGAACTCTAAACATGAGATTCTTACTGTGTATTACTGAGCTATCGTCGAGATGGCGGACCCTAAAATTCTCGGCAGCACGCGACTGCGCTAGTTGTTGTTCAACATCCACAACATCTTCTTTCCGCCATATCTTGAGTCTTGGTTCACACAAGCCAGATGCTCGCTGACTGCTGGTTTCCAAGGAGAATAGCTATATCCAAGGACTGGTCCTAAGAGCGCTGACTCCGTCCTGGGCTACGACAACGCCCGGGAGATTAATTGGCCTGAGAGAATCTTCTGCGGAAACGCTAGCTCAAACACAGGCAAGAGAGTAGTTCAAATTCAAATAAGGCACTCCAACTTCATGGCCGTCACCCCCTCTCAAATACTGACCTAAGGTAAGCTAACGCACCGCCACAAAGAGGTGCTACAATACACTAAGTACAGAGTCCTCTGACTCACCATGGTAGTGCAATAGATATCATGGGGACTCCAATTTCAGATGCCAGAGCCTTCAGAGCCTCTAGTGCTGAAGGCTTTCACATGAACATTTCATTGACACATTTGTATGTAATACAAGAAAGACCAGAATTTGAAGACTGAATTTCACAATGTAGGCCGAGTTTGGTATCTGCTACCACGTGACGTCAAGAGAAAGCTAGCGCCGACACCAAGCACACAAGATATTCTCGGCTTTCGCCATTTAATTTCCTCGGTATGGTGCGTGGGGTCAAGCCGCCGGCGACCATGAGGAGAGGTTGCCAGCCCACACCGTCATAATGCGTCAGCAGTCTACCTACGTAAGACATGACAAAACACTACACAATCTACTATAGGGTATGTATGTTTGTACTCAAGTTGTATAATAACGCCACACTCATGTTAAAATGAGGATATAAATATACGGTTACTTAATATTAAAGCAGATCCTTATTTTAATCCAAGTTAAAGTTAATATAGGTGGAGTATCAACGGACCCCCTTCGTCCTGCATTCCCCCACATGATATATGAAAGATCCAAGATAGAAAAGAGTGTTCTTGAAATAGCCCCGATGAGTCCCACGATAAGCTTTTGGTTTAATTTCTTTGAGAGGGGAGAGGGAGGGGACCTGGGCATGGCGATGAGTAATCAAGACATGCGGGGGGTCAGCGCATTAATAAGGAGTTGTTCTGAAACTGGTGGTTAATGCCTGGCTACCTTGGCTGCTCTGAACTCAATTGACTACGGGCGTCAGACCGTCTATCCATTTGCTTACCGCCTCGGGACAAAGACCGCATGTAGACATGCATTGACCTAATCCGATAGAAATTCACCTACTAGCTGAATATAGCGATCCCGTTCCTCGAAATGGGCCATATGACTCGAGTTCTCCAGTGTCACCCATCTCACCTTCGCAATATGCGTGAACCACGGCTTAATACACTGATCTGTTGCCTCGTCGTACTTCCCGTTTAGGAGAAGCGTTTCTGCCTCGATTTTATGTGCATCTCGCCACCCCTCCCAATCCTTGAACGAACCTATAATAACGAGTTCCGAGGGTCCTTGCCTTCAGAGCATTATTAGCACTTTATCTTCAAATGGTACGTAGCTAAGATACATGACTCAGGAGCTTCTGTCTTGGCCACGATCCCTCCCAGCCTAAGCTTTCATCAACCAAAAATTGACTAATACCAAGACGACGGCAATATGGACGCACAGCTCACAACAGACTGTACTCACATGGTAAAGTAAACAGACGGATCATCTTTCAGATTGTTGAAAGCGGCCAAAACATCATCAGGGTACGGGTCAAGTCGACAGACGTGTCGCGCATAAAACTCTTTAGCTGCATTTTCAAATTCTTCGCTTTCGTGGTCCCCCCTTTTATCGCACTCCTCGAGCGTCGTTCGTGCGGGCTCCGGCAACGCCGCCAACAACTCCCGAGACCCCTTTACTAAAAGTGGAATACTCGCCGGTGACCCCAACAAGATGAGTTTCTTGAGCCCACGAGGTGCCAGAGCCGCGTATGAGCCACCGAGCATGCCGCCCCAACTCTGCCCGAGAATGTAGAACCCCTTCGTTCGCAAGTTCAGGTGATCGACCAAGTTGTCGAGTTCTTTTATGAAAAGGTCGAAGGTCCAGAACGTTGTATCGCCCATTTTTTCCCTGAGATGGGTAGAGCGACCGCATCCAACCTGGTCATAAAACACGACAGGGATGTCGTATTTCTCGTAGATGTCGATGAGGGGAGACAGGTATTCGTGGCCGGCGCCCGGGCCGCCGTGGAGCGCCACAAGTGCCGGACCCGGGTGGGATCCAGGGTCCCCGTATATCTTGTACCATGTCTTGCACGGCTTGCCTGCCCCGGGCGCATCAAAAGCTACTTCGCCTTGCTGCGGAACAGAAGTCATGGTGACCCAATCCTATCACTAAAATAAATCCTGACAAGGAAGAATGTGGAGAGCAATTAGAAATGCTGGGGACTTTTGTTGAGGACTTAAAAAGCACACCCCTTGTCTTTGCGGGGTGGATGAGGAGTATTCAGCTACTAACATTTGTCCCTCATGATTACAACCAAGGGATTTAAGCGATCATCAATCAGACTATGTTAAGTCCAGTATACCGAATATGCAGCGTGGTGTACATTAATCAGGTGCCAAGTCAAGATCCAGGATATGTATAAACAAAATTCATTGTCGTCTGACCTCGTCGCCTGCAGACGCCTACGAGAGATTCAGCGTGATGAGAACCCGACGTCGCATTACTCGGCTAGCACCCTGGACCACAACGATGCTGACCGGTCAAACTCGTCGCATAAGCAAATACCGGTCGGAGAGCATAGAGCGGGGAATGTTTTTGCATATGCAACTGTTTAAGAATGGCGATGGATTCCGGTGCTGACGTGAGACCGATCCCTTTTTAGAAGAACACCAAGGGTATCGCAGCCAACATTAAGACATACAGTACATTCCTGCTGCCGAGATACACGCTACAAACCCGCAAATGTGATCCTATCCGGAGGAAGTATACATATTATTGTTATACTATGAAGCGCACTGCAGATCTACATTAGGGTTGGCATAGTGAAATACGTATGTAGGGGTTTCCGGTCTGTCCTATGTCTTGTCTAGTTATTCAATCTATCCCATTGTATGTAAGTTGTTAATGAAGTAGACTTTTATATTTCTACTAGGATTGTGAGTTTTGTAATCCCACTCTAGCATATAGACCCCCCGTATTGATGTGGCAAATCAACGTCTGGCGAACAGCGTCGGTGTAATGATATATGAAATTATCAATAAACCACGAGGTAAAAGTGTAGAAGGAGGGCTTGTTTGAGGGTTCCTTCGAGAACCCCTCTAGATGCTTGACAAATGAGAGCCGTTGTAGTCCTAACGTATCGCTAGAAGCAGATTATTCAGGTAGTCTAGCTGTTTATATGATCCCAAATCGGCAACGTAGTTGTAATTACTCATCTCCCTGATTGCCTCCGGTAACCTGCGCTCTGTTTTAATTGTTTGTGCCACGAACCCAGTATATGGTAGGCAATAGACTATTGTTGTTGCACGAGGGGTCTCAAGGCTACGTGCGGCTAACCTAGCTACATATACAGGAGTCTTTTTATCTCTATGCCTTGTGACAGTTTGTTTTAAGTAAGCTCATCTTGCTGCTTGTGAACCTAGCTTTTAAGAATAATGGGTTTAGATTAGATCACAATAAGGTGTGACTACGTAAGATATAATCATCTTGTACCAAATCCGCCCAGGCTTTAATTCACTTCTTCCAAGCTCTCGGTATTGTTGAATGCGCGGTTTCATGGGCTCCGAAGAATCATGTAGTAGTGCGGCGGTTCTTGCCGTTCACACGCCACGTAAACAAAAGGAGTTTCAAACCCGACTTGATGGTATCCAAGATAGCCAACATTTATAGCAGTAGATAGCGAGGGGGGAGAGAAAAACACACCATTGCTCCATTTGATCCGTCACACGGACAGGGCCGGGTGCCCACGCCTGCCGGCCTTCCGGCCGGACATACAGCCATGAGGAGCCGCAACACGAGACTCACAAGAGTCATAGGAGCCTCGTATTACGGACTTGGACCAGAGGCAACCAAAGCAGGGGTAATGGCCCGAGGCCAAAGGCACGGACCCCAAGGCTATCTATAAATATGAGGCGAAGGGTGAGGTTATATCGAAGGATAGATTTGGAAAGGCAAAGGCCCTTTAAACCTAAAGATAATTATTATCTGAATAGAACACTGTTCCAAGCACTTATTACATAAGCCCTTGTTACATGTCCTCTTTGCACTTAGGGAATAAAACGCTGAACAGGACATTGTAATCAAGACTGCAGTTCGTGTTTTCATTTACTGGAAGAGGTTTCTGTGATAAGGGCTCAGAACAGTGTTCTATTTAGCTAATAATTCTTTTTGGATCTAAAGGGTCCTTGTTCTTCCAAATCCAACCTTCGATGTAACCTCGCCCTTCGCCTCGTATTTAATAGATAGCCCTGAGGCACCAGCCTTAGGCTTCTGGCCATTACCCCTCCTTTGGCTGTTTTAGATCCGGTCCGTAATACGAAGCTTCTATGATTCTTACAAGTCCTGTGATAATTGCCGACCAATGGTTGCGGCTCCTTGAGGCTGTGTGTCTTGCCGGGAGGCTGTATGTCTGGACGGAAGGCTGGCAGGCGTGGGCACCTGGCTTGGTCCGTGTGACATCGAGGCAGCAGTCAGGTTAGTTAATATGTCTCGGGTTCGGTTGTACTGGTCCAATAAGAAGAATTCCCAGTTCGGCCGTACTGAAAGGTGTACTACTATATAATTATACGGCTGCTGACGTTAAACAGAGGCTCAGCAAGTACCCGGCTTTCGGGGTCCACTGTACTGGAGCCTTTTTGTGTAAGTATTGGGTAGATAACGATGGAACCTGCGCGGTTTCCCATTGCGGTTATTATGATGATTCCGTTTACATGAAGTTTTCTCCGTTCGCAGCACTCTACTCTACACTACAGTACACACAGAGCTTTTCCGCGGCTACACACCTTGGTACGGCTGGAGCACACGGCTCGCCACTAATATTCCGTCTACTTTGGAGTTACCTTGTTTACGTTTATAAAAATGCATGTGAAACGAATTCCCGTACGTACGGCTTAAGTACACGACTCGCCATGCCTCCCGCGGCCCGGTTAAGGAAGAACTGCACACAGACCTCCTTTTATTGATTTGATTCATCATGATATACCGTAATGTGTCGAATACCGCGAAACTTCTGGTTAAACCGGGGAGCCCAGTTGAGGTTAAGTGTTGAATACCGGTTGTTACCCGGGAAGGGGCCGGATATAAGAGTTGTTGAAGATATACTAGCCAAAGGGGCCACGCATAGCCACGCGCAGCCGCGCACAGACCTGTATTTTACACACAGGATTTGCTGCGCAAATTCTATTCCTTTTTAGTTCTTTACTTGTAGATTCCATGCAACACAACACTTATTGTTGGAGCTTTGACTTCATTTTAAGTGCCACGAGTAACAAGTGTTGCAGTCGGCCCAGCCGCGGATCTCGCCCGCTCACGCAGTACGTAGGTATTCAAGGTAGTAGGTGCTTAGTTGGCTCGTTGGTTAGCTAATTGGTTGGTTGGTTGGTTGATTGGTTCGCTGGTCAGCCGATCGGTTGGTTAGTTGGTTGGTTACAGCGGGTTTAGTGGTCTTCAACATTTGAAATTTAAAACGTTGAAACGCGTGTAAACGTCTAAAAAATTTAAATAGTTTATTTTTGCCAACGGTCCTATAACGCTTTATTTTGGCCAACGCGTTGAAAAATTTAAACCATCTATTTACCATCAATCAATAGTTACCTAGACCTAGCAGGTCTTGGTACGGTAGTTCTCTACTATCAATAGGATATGCAGGTCCCAGTACCGGGGTTCTCGGCGGGGTTCTCGGGAGGGTTCTAGTCCCTCGGTATTGTGGCAGTGGTCCCACATTGGAGCCCGAAGCGCGCCTAGTCTCGTAATGCTGGCGGTCTTCCGCACACTTATGAACGAATCAGCAGCAAAATGAAGAGTTCTGCACGAAGGTATTTATGGCGCTTCTTGAGGATAGAATATAATTACGTGCTGTCATTGACTCTAGGTACTTATAGGAGTGGCGCGATGCAAACCGAGCTCCATACATGAGGCTGCAATCTAGGGATATGGCATCTCTACTATCATGCGTTTCGTAGGGTCTTGAAAGGGCAGACGAAGAAAGCTACCTCTCTCTCCTCTCTCGCTATTCTTTGCAAAGACACCAAGGCAGGAACATTGATCTTTGCTGGGCTTTCTTGCTCATGTGAAGACTTTTACTTTCTTCACAGAACAAAAAACATACCACTAGGGTAAACCTAACACCTCCTTACTAGATAAATGATATGCCAGCATGCGGGAGCCTTTCTAGTTCCAACTATAAAAAGTACGGCGCGTTTTCTGCGTGTGGGGAAAAGGACCGATGCAGGAACTACTCCAAACTCGGAGAAGGTATTAATTCTAACTTTGCATGCTAGCATACATCCTTTCCATCATTATCATCTATATACGTCGATACATAACTGTAATAAGGTAGAAATAGACAATCAAGTTTTCCACATGTAATCATTACCTCATAGCCCGTCATCAAACCCGTGCCTGGTAAAAATGCACCAAATCTAGCTCTCTAACTCATCCTAACTTCAACGCAAGGGATGCCAAGCTCTTTTGTATCGTCTGGTCATGTGGTAGATAGACCTGCGCGACCCTTAATAGGCGCCTCGCCTCGCTGCGGTCTCCTAGCGCGTCGAAAGCGAGGGCTGTCCTATAGTAGATTTTACCAACCTGTGGAGCGCTCGGAAAGCCTAGGAGAGCCTCATCCTCGGGTGGGATGGGGGTGTCATTCGCGCCCGTGGCCTGGCGCATTAACTGGATAGTCCGCATGCCCCAGAATTGCAGCTCGTGCCAGTCGCCTAGCTTCAGGTAGGCTAGACATGTGTTGGCGACGAGCTGGAGACGCAAGTTCATGCGCTCCAGCTGGCCATTCTTCCCGGCGAACGGTTCGTCCACCAAGTCTTTTGCGAAAAAAGCCTCGGCATGCACGTGTCGTTGATGCCCCTTGACGACAATATGTATCGCCTCCCAGGCGCGCGTATACACGTCGAGCGCGGCATGGATCTCGCCCTTCTGGAGCAACGCGTTTCCTTCGTTCTTCAGCCGCATACATTCGGCAAGACACTTCTCAGGCGGCGCGGGCTCGACGGCCTGCAGGGCGCGCAATTCGGCCGCTATCTTCGGTTGAGGGTGCGGATCGCCCGTTACGGAGAAGTGTTTCAGGCCCTTGACATCGCCGAAGGGGAGGAGCACTTTCCGCTGGACCTCGCGGCGCACGTGCTTCTCGTCCCAGTCAGGGGTGTAGGGGTCGCGCAGGAAAAGCCTGAGTGACAGCCATTTATTCAAGCCCGGGTGCGAGAGGTTCCAGTAGAACCAGGCCTTGGTGAACCCCGGAAGATCGTCGGCGAGCATAACGAAGTGGTGCGTGCCGCCCTCATGTTCGCCAGCATCTGGCGTCTCGATCATGACCTGCATGGTGTGACCCCGGAAGCGGGATGCGCGCGCGCCCTGCATTAGAATAGGCACATGGCCGACGACATTAACGTGTTGCTCGGCCTCGGACCACGGCGTCTCGATGCGCAGGAAAACGTTCAGCGTGCGGAAGACGTCGCGGGCCTCGTAGTAAATCTGGCGATTGAGGCGGAATAGCGCGAGGGCATCTCGGTAGTCGTAGTCATTGTACTCATCGGCGTGGAACGTGCGATTGTTGCTGGGGTGGAGGATGATGGTGTAAATCTGGTCGCGAATTTCGGGCGGCAGGCTGAGAAGCCCCATCATTTCTTGGTGGCTGCCCATTGCGCTCCAGAGGGTCAATTGCGTTACATGGGAATCGGATCTGAGGGCAGTTGTAGTCCGGAGGTGTCGGAGTGGATGGAGATACCGGGATTCGATTTAGTTCTACGGTTCCATCTATAACGGCGCCATGGGCTATGGGGCATCGGGGTGCCCGAGGTCCCGAGGTCCGGCGTGAACTACGCCGTATTAGGTATACCCCTTTACAGTAGTTCCACCTGTACAGGGACCGAGGTACACAGGTCTGAGATAGTATGTACCTATGTACTGGAGGTAGGTACATGTACCTGTACCGAGATCCCATCTGCTGCTCGTTGCGCAATGCAATCATTCAGCCTGTCTTCTCAAATGCTATATTATTATTCATTATTCTACACAATCATTGGAATATATATGGACTCATTTAGGTACCTTATGTTTAAATCCCAAGTGGAAACAACTGGCTAGACCTAGGTAACGGAATAGTCCTAGCCTCCTGTGAGGTTTACTGTATGTCGGCAGTGCCATGCATTGTTTCAGATTGGCTTAGCGACGGTGGGTCTTACGTGCAAGGTCCAACAAAACATACCTATGTACCTACAGTAGGTAAAACTTGTAAAAGTCTTACCATTGCCACCTATATGTGTATGTTGTTACGCCAGAGGAAAATAAGGAGTACATTCAATGTATCGCGACCGAAAATCTTCACTGTCCAGCTTTGTTGAATGGCGATACTGAAGGGTGTTTGCGTTACCTGGATGATACTAGATTATAGGCTCCATTGCATCGAGCAAGACATGCACGCCAACGATGAAGACGTCTCTGGTGGAAAGACATCGTCCATATAAATGAAGATGAAGTTAGATTATTTTACAAGCCATCTACAATTAAGAAAAGGCATCTGGTTTAGATAGTTGCTTTCGAATTCACCAGAAGCCGTGGTATTCTAGAAAGTCTATGGCATGGAATCTTCCCAGCTGTCTGCAGGTGTGAGACGGCCGGTACCTTAGGTAACCAGAAACGGGTGGGAAGTGGGGCGCCGTAGCAAAAGAAATGCAGGGATTGAAAGTACCTGGGTACTTAACTAATGTTGCAGAAGTGAAGCAAAAACAACAACAATTGGAGCCCAGGCGTGCCAGCATAATATCCTTATCCCCAACCAAACACCATATCTAGCACATGTGCATTTCTTCAATGAAACTGATACCAGTTTCGTTTTCCATTCCTCGACTTTTCATCCGTCGACACAACTTTATACGCACCACCCCTCCGTTGATGCGCAATTTCGTGAACGAGATGACTGCGAGCCATAACGCAAAGTCGAAGCAATCCTCCAAATGGAGAAGCAAGGGGAAATCTACACAGAAATCCAGTAAACAGGCGCTGAAACACACCAACGCTCACCATGAACCGGGCAACCTGTCGGTTGGGCAAATGACCACGGGCTCTTCTGCCCCCTCGGCTATCCAAGTGTCTTCCAACGAACAGAAATTTAGCGACTTGCGGGAAGGCGGTCTTGTTCATCCCACCTTGCTCCTCACCATCGCTGAAGATCTGAAGTTTGAACACATGACTCCCGTTCAAGCAGCTACTATCCGACCTATTCTCACCGACCGCTCCGACATTCTAGCACAAGCCAAGACGGGCACCGGCAAGACCGTCGCATTCTTACTGCCTGCTCTCCAGAATCTAGTCAACCGGAACATAGAGCCAGGTTCTGCTGTATCTCTTCTGGTCATCACACCCACCAGAGAACTGGCATTGCAAATCGCTACTGAAGCCAAGTCCTTGTTGCAGCGGCTGCCTCAGTACAAGGTCTGCACTGCTATCGGCGGCACCAACAAGGATGCCGAGGAAAGACGTATCCTGAAAGGCTGCGACATATTGATTGGAACCCCCGGGCGGCTTTATGACCATCTTGGAGGCGATTCAAGTCCTGTCGTCGAGAAGCTGCAGCAGCTGGATACTCTAGTACTTGATGAGGCAGACAGGCTACTAGACATGGGCTTCCTCCCCTCCTTGAAGCAGATCGTTAGATGCCTACCGGATAGAGCTGTCAAACCTAGACAAGGCATGCTTTTCTCGGCCACTGTCCCGGAGTATGTTCAAAAGGTGTCTGGTCTGGTGCTTGCGAAAGAGTATAAGTATATTTCAACTATACAAAAAGGCGAAATCAACACACATGAGCGCGTCCCACAACAGTTAATCATAGTACCCGACTTTTCCGATATGGCCGCTTCTCTACTGGGCGCATTACGCCAGGAACAGAGAGAGGTAGGAGCAGAGACATTCAAGGCTATCGTCTTCGCCCCCACGGCAGGGCTTGTGAGCTTTTACACCGAAGTCCTCCAACAATTTCCCGATATGCCACCTATCCTTCAGCTACACTCGCGAATGACCCAGAGCAAGCGCACCAGTGTGACCGAACAATATCGCCAAGCTCGAAGTGGTGCCCTGATCGCCACGGATGTCATAGCTCGCGGCATGGATTTTCCCGCAGTTACCAACGTCTTCCAGGTAGGAATCCCTTCCGATAAAGAATCGTACGTGCACCGTCTCGGGCGCACAGCTCGTGCCGGTGCCGAGGGCAGGGGCACGTTCATTATCTCGGCCCACGAAACTTGGTTTCCGAAATGGGAACTCAAGGACATTACATTCAACGAACACCCTGCAGATCGGACTGCTCAAAACGACATCAAGAGAATTGCCGAGCAGATGGATAGCCAAGCAAGGACATACCAGGCATGGCTTGGATTCTACAAAAGTTATGTGAAGCGTATGGGTTGGGATAATGTCAGACTTGTAGCGGAAGCCAATAAATTTGCGCTCGAAGGCCTCGGTGCTGCCGAAGTCCCGAGCCTAGAGAAGAGTACCGTTGGCAAGATGGGGTTAAAGGGAGTGAAGGGCTTGTCCGTGATACCGAATCGCCCTCGCCAGTAGGTAAGCACCAATTACAAAGGGGTGCGTAGGTCGTGCCCAACCAGGTTAGCTGGTGGGTAGGTAGGTGCCAGGTAGGTGCCATGCCTTCACCATTTCGGACAGAACGCCTTGTCTCTTGACCTTGAGACTATCTGATATGGGTTTTAATTTGCTTGGTTTTCTATTATATCATAGACGATAAAGCCCATCAGGTTTCTCTACTCTTGACGTACTAGATGTTAAATTCCCTGACAAGTTACAGTATTAACATCCTATTCTACTTGCAATACGGAATTCTCGTGGAGGTAGTACGTCAACCATAAATGGAGACTAAGCGGCTACACCATCGCCATAAATTAGCAGACAGCTTCGTAGTTCCCAATATTGCCCAATTCCAGCGCCCAGTACGCTATTCCTATATATAATTGAACTATCGAGGTATATTAGTTAAAATAAATTTATAGCGACAACATTCTCGTACCATATACAAAGACAAGCAAAACAACCAACAACTCCTCATTCGCGGCCAACCCTTCATCAACTATACCTACGAGCTACCACACAAAGTATAAATACGTAGATCTATAAAAGCATCTTTCCCGAAATAAATCGATAACGTTAATAACGCTTAAAGCGCCTTTTTTAAAAAAAAGCTTACTGCGATAACTACCTATATCACGGGGTTCCTATATGTTGTCTGCTGACGCACCTTTCATATCGTTGTTTCGAAAGTGTAAATTTGTCACCCATTTCTGCAATGTTGGACACTCGGTATAGAGCTCTCTACTAATTCATTGTGGGAGTGTGGCGGTCCCACCAGTTCTAGTTTCTCTGATTGCCCTCTACACGTGGTGCCGGGATTCCATTTTGCCATCACCACCTTGAACTTGCTCCACAACCAATACAACTTCTTTTGTGCTCCTCATCTATCTAGATTACATTATTTTAGGTGGGAAAATCTGGGTTTTCATTGAAACCTACTTACTTCCTTAGCTGGGTATTTCACTACCTATGAAGAGACAGCGCTATGTTGATAGAACGCAAAATTAGATTCTGAGGCAGCTATGCGTGTGGCGGTCTGTACGGCCCGTTCCGCCCCATACCCCTCAGAGGTATTGGGCCGCATCCCGGTGCATGTGAGTCTAGCTGAAGGAGACTTAGGGGTCTTCCAAATAGGTTAAAGAGAGAATGTCTTAGTTCTGTCATAAGAAGTTCCAGCAAATATTTTAGGCCATCGATACCTATAGTCCTGCCACGTGACACAACAGCCTGAGTATTAGCAAGTCCTTGCCTTTTCTTCGAGCGGCACCACTTATGTAGCATCCCGGAAGCCCAGTCGGCATGAAACGATAAACTTCAGATACACCCGCTAGTAGTAGTCTCAGGACAACAGGAGATTCTACCCCAACTCACAGCAATGGTGCCGACAATAATGACGGGACATCATTAAAGGAAAACTCATTTAATTCTTTACAAGTACTAAGTTTCCTAAGTTTCCTATTGGCTATGATCAAGGCCTATTCGCCACGAGGAAGTTGTTAGGCTTGATGACTCGCCTGTTCCGGACTAGCTCTACATGCCTTAAGGAATATCTTTATCCGCCGATATTAACAAGCGGTGAACTATCAATCTAAAGTTTTCTTAGTTTTAATCGTCGTGGATAACAGAAAACTCCCACATAAACTGATGAATCGCCCGCGGTCCTCAAACTGGCCCATGTGACTGGCGTTCTCCAACGTTACCCATTTCACTTTCGGGATGGTCTGAAACCATGGAAGAATGCAAGCATCTACCATTTCGTCGTGTCGACCGTTGAGAAGAAGCGTTTCCGACTTGATGTTGTGGCCAAACCTCCAGCCCTCCCAGTCCTTCATTGTGCCCGTAATGATAAATTCTAAATGACCTTGCCTATTTGTACCGTTATACATTGTCAGATACGCCGTTCGATCATCAGAGAGCTTCTGGAATGAGGCAAGAACGTCAGCAGGCCAAGGGTCAAGGCGACAGAAATGCCTGCAATAGTATGCTGCAGTAGCCTTCTCGTACTCGTCGCTCTCATGGTCGCCACGGTGGTCGCTATCTTCCAAGGTTTTTCGAACATCAGGGGGCAACTGAGCAAACAGTTCTTTTGTACCTTCTATCCAGAGGGGGACACTCGCCGGTCCGCTCGCTATAATCAGCTTCTGTAGGCCCGGCGGCTGGCGCGCGGCATATTCAGCCCCTAGCATCCCGCCCCAGCTCTGGCCTAGTATATGGTACTCAAGGAGACCGAGATGATGGATGAGACTATCGAGCTCCTTTAAAAAGAGCTCAAATGTCCAGAAAGACCCATCCTCCTTTTTGTCTCGAAAATGTGTCGACAGACCACACCCGACCTGGTCATAGAATATAACTGGAATCTTGTAGTTCTCGTACAAATCGGTGAGTGGAGAAAGATAATCGTGGCCGGAGCCAGGGCCACCGTGAAGTGTAATCAGGGGAGGGGAGGTGGTTGACCGAACATCACCAACAATCTTGTACCACGTCTTGCACCGTTCACCTGTGGGCGCCACGAACTCGAAATGGCCGTCCGTGACCGGTGGTGGTGAGGTCGACATTGTCCAGAATATTTAAAATCAACAACAAATTGTAAATGCGGGTGGGATACCTCTGAACGCGGCGAGATCAGTGTAGTATACTGAAATAAGTGGTATTACAAAGTGCAGAGAGTTCAGAGAATGTTGTCTTAGGTATTTCAGCCATCCTTTCCACGTAACAGTCATCAATTATATTCGGCTCAATCCTTACCCCTAATACGATCCTTCCCGTCAAACCGGACCTGCCTCCTGCCTCAAATAATCCCATGCCAATCGTATGCGTCATCAAACGATGCACTCTTGCCTTTGTATCTATTGGACGGATCGTTCCTCTTCTCTACCTAATAACGGGGTCAGAACGGCAGCATACGTACATACATGTATATACCTACATATGCATGTTGGTTAGGTACTTGTTGGTAATTTTCCGCGTGGCTTCTTCTCTTAGCAATGCGGTGTATCGCATTTGACCCCTCGTTTCTATAGCCAATACAACACTGGAATCTCTAGCCCGGTACCTACATGTAGGTAATGATTAAGAGACTTGTGCGAGTGTTCCTTCTTCACGAAACATCTGCCCAGTTAGTATTAGTTCCTTGATGCGACACTAATCTTCTTTACCGCCCAGAATGCCACCTGCTTCACATAATTAGTCAACAAGCGCCTGTCAAAGTAAGCCGCGATTCAACGCGTGAATTCCGAGGCGCTGCTTACCAACAAACAATTAATTCACCATCCTTGACTGCCTCCAGCCTGCCTTATTTCTCCAGTGGGTTTCATTTGGCGTATAGCTGTTCAACACCCACTAACTACGTAGGTACGTACAACCTCCAGCTACTTTGGACCTTAACTGTCCCAGGCATGTCGTCTTTTTGAGACTTGGCATCCGAGAACGGCATGAGGACAGTTATATGTGCTTGTTGAGGATCAGGTACATGTCGATTCCGCAAATCATCCTCCACCGCCCCCTTAAGAAGAGAAGCACCCCGGTTCGAGGGGCGCGGCTCTGGTACAGCGTTTTTGAACCTAGACCTAACGAATATGGAACAGAATGATTGGTCATTAATCGGTTTGGCCGTATAACCAACCAAAACTGTCGTAACGTTGGCACACATGTTGTGAGCCGTGAATGCATGCCGTGATGTTGCACATTTCGACGAAACAATCGGGTAGTTTACCTGAAGTTATAGCGAATTTGGTCTCTGCTATAGCCCAGATACCCAGGTTGATATAGTTCCAGTTAATATCTAGCCCGATACCTAGGGTCGGTCACCACCACCATGAGACGTAAGATGGAGGCAATGAACGCACTTTCTGGTAAGCTTCAAGGTTAAAGGTTATGTAAATGGTTGTTGTGCTCAACGTGCAATCCTTCTAAGAGGAAAATTGTTTCTTGTACTCGCTTCTAATTCGTTGAGACGTTAAGTCTAACTACGTAAGTAATATTAGGTAAGGCCAGAAGGATAACATCGATAAGGATATTCGGAATCTCGATTCCGAATAAGAACTTCCGGCTATCGACATTACAAGCAGCCTCAATGGTCTTATCGTAGAAACCATAAGTTGACATGCATTGCAGCACAGAGGGCAAGAACTGTGCTAGCGTGAGTCAAAATTCATTTGAACTAGATGTGGTGTACTCGAAAACTCACAACAGTTATTCCTCACGCGCCAGCTGGAACGCCCAAAACTGCAACAGGAAGCTTTATATTGCTGTTCTCATTGAGAATACGCCAGAATAAGGGAATAATCAAGAATTTCACGAATACAAGTACACCAGTGTAACTGAGCTCCGCGATGAAGAGCCTGATGACCCAAACTTCCTGCACGTGGGGTCCAAAGGCCTGAAAGTGTTTCCTAAGCCCACAAGGTATCCTTAAGCAGGTCAGTATCTTTTATATCAAAGTGTAGCCTCGATTACCGCATGTTACCGCAAAATATCGGCGGCAAACCTAGTCGCAAAATGCCTATATTTAATTCAATTAGCTTGTTTCGAAAGGTTATTGCTAACAACATAACAAGTGCGATAAGAACGAGCCAGTCATAAAGTAAAAGTTTGCTTCCTTGACCCAATGATATCAGAGCCGAAGGATGCAGCATGTGAGGGCGATCGTGTAATGGATCGTTGAGCACGCATACAGATTAGGCTGCATGTTTTCCGATAAATTAACTGAGACTAAAAGAATCGAGGCCACATATGGTGTGCGAAGAATGGCGCAACACTACAGCGTGAGCTTATGTACCAGTCAATTGAAGATGTCTTACTAAATATACCAATAGATTTCGGTAGCGTTATTTCAGAATACGGTCTCAATAAACAATTATGAATCAAAATCAGCCGGGAGGTGGTGAGGTCAAAATAAAATAACAATGATCAATAGCACATATCTATTAACAGACGGCAAATAGGAAGGGCAGGGAAAATTAGAGAGGTACCATGAAAAGAGATGTCTAACGAAACCAGAGTAAAGTATCAGACAATCCTACGCTATAGGCGCTAAATTTCCATTGTCTCGTAAACCTATCACAAAAAGAAGAGTATATAACTCTTAACAGAAAGAGAGAAGCTGCATGAATTTCTATTTGTTCCATAATGTTGGAGCAATGATTAACAGAGAGCCTTGCGTTGGTCTTCGAGACGGGGTCTACGGTATGCATGTTGCTTTCCGAAGCCCCTGCAGGCTGTGCGGGGGCTAAAATAGTACGATACGTCGGCGTGAATATAACAGGTTCTTGAACTGCTAGTGGATTCTGGCTGCTTTTCCAATGTTGGTATACAAGGATTCTAGCTTGCAAATAATCGCTGGTCCCTTCGTAACATTTTCGATGTGACATAAATTTGAACGATATAAAGGGCTATGAATGCCAGCAGTACGTAACGAAACATACCTACTTAAGTAAATACAGAGCTTCGGAAATAGGGGTAGGTCTTGGCATAGCCCACAATGTTAGTTCTATGTTTTGTCACTGTTGGCACTAATGGTCCACCATCGGACGCAGTGCTACCAGTCCCACCCGCCCCAACGATTGTTGGGACAGTAGGTATGCAACCACACCGCCGGCGCCCAGTAAAGAAATCAATGAGGGGAACGAATGTAATAGGAGCCCTGAGAGAGCCTTCTGTCGTCGCTGTTTATCATTGACGGGTTATGAGCTGGATTGCTCGTAGCATCCTTTTTCTTCTAGTCCTATTAAAAAATCAAATCACCGAGTAAGCCATGTCTTCTACCATGGTGCCAATTGTTGTTCTTGTCCCGGGCGCATTTGGAACGCCTGCAGGGTTCGACAGGATGATTCCATACCTCGATGGACTTCAGACATACCCAGGAGCATACCCAAGCTGTAACCCTCCCGATCCTATGAATGCCAACTGCTCGGATGATGTTTCGGTACTCAGGAATACGTTGCTTTCCCTTCTGGATCAACAGCGGGATCTAGTTATCCTTGCCCATTCGTATGGTGGTGTGGTTGCCGGTGGCGCGGCAAAGGACCTCGATAAGGAGAGTCGTCAGGCCCAGGGTCACACCAGTGCCGTCATTGGGCTATTCTATGTAGCCGGGAACATGTAAGTTGAACTCTCACTTGTTTCATGACATTCGAGCACCAGCGGGCACAAGACTTGCCAATGTCGCTATAGCCTATCTTGTTGCTACTGTTGCATACCCTTACTTATCTCTGCAATTTGCTCCCGGGATACTTATCGTTTACTCTTAATTCGTAGCACTCTTGATGGCGAATGTCTAATTGAGGCTGTGGGAGGCGCGTATCCCCCCTTCATCAAGTCGGATAAACCTTCGAAAGGTCTTGCACTTATCGAGCCGGCAATGGACATTCTATATAACGACTGCGAACCTGACCTAGAGCTTGAAAAGGCCATGAGTCCCCACGCGCTCCAAGCCTTCGAGACAAAAGCACCAGCACCTGCTTGGCGGGATAAGGGCTTTGACGGAAGGAGAAAATATATTCGCACGGTCAACGACAATTGCAATCCCTCTTTTCTACAGGTAAATACTCCTCCCTGCTGCATTCTGAACCGCCGATATAATCATATCATCCAAGTTAATACCCTATGTCTCTTGAGCAGGATGCATGGATCGAAAAGTCGGGTGTCAAGTGGGACGTAGTCAATTTCCAGACTGGTCACATGCCATTCGTAAGCCAACCAGAAGCATTATCTGCACAGATGATCGAGTTTGTAAATGAGGTTATGAAACTTGAGGAGGTATAGGGGACTGGTTATAAACCGTGTGATGGAGGTATGAAAACTAGAGATGGCGATTCTTAGTTGTATCACAACACTTTTCTGCCGCCTCCCTTGTTCTTCATGGTCGAGAGGATTCGGCGAGGGGTTATATAAATACAACCTAATTAGGTTAGAGGCTTTAATTTATAGAAATAGTAGTAGCTAAAAACGATCTCGAAATATCTCACCTACTACTATATCTCAACAGATAGCTGCAGCTATATGCAGCAACTCAGTCAGTAAATATAACAGCTCGTAGACTACAGCAAAAAAAAAAAAAAAAAGGAAATTCGAGAGCCTTGATTACGGTGTCATACAGCATCAAAGTTATAACAAGGCTAAATATAGACGGTGCCCCAATAGCAGATTCATGTACGCTGTTGCTATATCTATGCTAGTGATAAAAGGGAGGCGGGAAACGGTGTAAACAACGGTAAGACCTAGGACAATCCGTTGCAATCTATTCGCTCTAATATGGTTCTTTAACTATACCTAGGAGTTGTAATTATGCATCAGATAGGGTACGGCTCATCCGCATCAAGTGTACCCAGTTGAGCTTTTGTACCTCCAGTCCAGACACGGGCGACCATTTCTGTGATGGGGTGAACATAGGCACTACGCTCCAAGTTGCCTGGAAACTACCCTTAGTGAATACTACCACTAGTGAATACTGCCTACACAGTAAATGCCACTTTGCGCGCCTACGCGTACTGCAGTGAATACTGCCCTGCAGCCACACAGCCAAGCCACCAAAAGCCACATAGATCACATGACCTAGAATGTAGGTTATGTGATCCGTGGCAACTTAACTTAAGATGTATGTACACGTGATTATATGCTGAAAGTAGATCGAAGAACTAAAAAAGAAGAGAATTTTTGCTACTATGGACGGGAGAGACCCTGCTGCATTTCCGTAGACTTCCGCTCGGTCATCCCTTGCCGTTCCCTCACTTCCTAAGTAGGTAGTATGTAGACTGCGAGGCCGCCGAATAAGCTCTGTTGCTTAACAACCTACAGTACACAGGCTCAATGGAGCGATCAGACAATCTGAGCCAATACGATGGTGTTCGGAAAGGCGGCGTCAGCTACCGCCAGAGCTAAACGGTACCTACCGACCTACCTTGAAGCTTAAGGTAAGTGCTACAGACTCGCCAACGCACTTCGAGAAACTTGGCGCGACGTCGGATCTAGTTACATCAGTATTGGGTAACATAATCGCAGATTGACCCTATCCCGTGACTATGGGGCAATATTTATCACACCCTTACCCACCTACTTGGATCTGATGGGTAGGAATACTACGACCTGCATCGTTGGGTTGCAATTGCAACGTTGGCCGTATGTACTGTACTGTACCGTACCGTACCATGTGGAATCTTGTTGTGTTGTAGAGGCCAGCAGTAGGAGGAGCAACATTAGCAACAGCAGCAGTAGAGAGAGGAGGTATTTGGAAAACAAACAGATAGAGACGCGGTAAGCGGGTTCTGTTGTGCTGCGCTACGCTATGCTATGCTATGCTATGCTGTACTCTGCTGTATACTCTGCTTGTGCTCTGCTGTAAGTAAGTGAATCGGCTATAACGATCCCCATCGCGGACAGCAGCCGGCACGCGGCGTGTTGCAACACCACGAGACCACCCCCTCACATCTCATCTGCACCGTTCTGCACCCTCTGCTCCATCTGCTCCATCTGCACCTTATCTAGAGTCCCCCCATGTGCGCCGCGTCGTCGCAGTGATTTCGCGCGAGACCCGACTCGAGGCTTGTCGAGATAGCTTGTCTCGATGGGGAGCCTTCCGCAGCATCAAGCTCCTCGCCCAAGACGCCAAAAGCCTGTGGAGTTGCATCTACGCGTCTCCCACTTCCCCTTTCCCTTTCCTTTGTCCTTCCCTATCGCCACACGCATAATCTGTCTGCGTGCGTGCCGAAAGTCCAAGTTCTGACCCCTTTTGTTTTACGTAGGATAATAAGATGGCTTCGGGCGGCGAAGTCGATCTCGTCACCCGGCTCCAGGTCGACGATTCGGTCATCTCGGACACGGCTAAAATCGATAAGTCAATATACAGTCGGCAGCTTTATGTCTTAGGCCACGAGGCCATGAAGCGTATGGGTGCCTCCAACGTCCTCATTGTGGGTCTAAAGGGGCTCGGTGTTGAGATCGCCAACATCGCTCTTGCTGGTGTCAAGAGCTTGACCCTTTATATAAAGCTAGTCTAATAAAGAGAGATAAGGAGAGATAAAGGGAAATAGGAGAGATAAGGAAAGATAATGTGAGTGTAGTTTCCCTAATATTATACGTTACGTGTAGCCATAAGATTATTGTGACTGCCCCTGAGAATACCTTCATACGCCATTGCCTTTAAGTGTAGTTAACACCAATAATTCCAACAATTAAGCTATATGTTGAGCAGCGTTCTATGAGTCCTTATCTGCCTGCTGAGCAGTGTTCTGTGACTTGTCTCCCTGTTTGGCGGCCTCAGCCTCAGCATCGCGGTTTTTCTGCTGCTCCAGCTTTTCCTTTGTTTTCCAATGCATACCTACACTTGGCTTCTTCATTCGATTTTTAAGGCCCCATTCTTCCGGCCGTAAACCGTCAAATTCCGCAGTTGTATGCTCGATCATACAAGGGAAACTTGTAACTTTCTACACGTTCTTGGTCAGCATATGGTCGTAACTGCAATTGGAAAATGACATACGATCTTATGGTGACGTGGCGGCCACTTATGCCCACCGGGCGACATATAACAAGTGTACTGCTCGGTTACAGGATCTTGGACTAGCAGATATACACGTTGACCTGTGGATTTATGGAAGGTATGTGTCTTCTTAAGCAGGGCAATGCGTGCTTTACGCGTGTTGTTATATGTTCTCTGATTCTTTTTCTTTTGTTGCAACGCTACCTCTTCTTCTGTGAGAGTCATGTCGGCAGACCCGATACCGTCCTGCACGGTCTGCTAAGTCTTGTCCATTGCAAGAACTGGATTGGAGGGACCGATGACTTCTTGGGCGTGCTGCCGAGTCTTGTCCATGGCGAGTACGACAGAGTGGTCTACAATTAATAAAGCTGTCAACCTCGGGAACATTAAGGGCCGCCAAAACTCGGACTGGTTCATGGGTCTTGCCACGGCAATGCATCACACCAGGAGCGACCCGACACAATGCCGCATGTTCGCGAAAATGACCTTTTTCATGATGGATGTGTTCCCGCGGGGTCTAATTTCGGATTTCGGTCATATCCGTGGAAATGATGTTATGCATCAGCTGCTGTCTCACATGAACGAGATGGCAGCTTCCCGGCACAAAGTCTCGCGCGACGCTGAGACAGCATGGCAGCGACTGGAAAAGTGGATGTCCTTAGGAGACGACTGGAAAGCTGCATCCAAGAACGCACGGCAAGCCCCCGATATCAAAAAGTATCAGATACGGATTGAGCAGTTGGGAATTCAGTGGATGACTCAGCCACGAGATACACTGTCGGTGCGACACGGGTTTTGGAAACAGATTACCAACAGCGACCTTCGTTCTATCTTCAATGCCGAAGAGGAACGGAAATCCGAGGTTGCATTCCTAGCAGATTACACTGAGCTTTTCGGGAAGAATTTTCCCTCATGCAGAATAGACATCCGACCTTACTTACCTCCTTGGGCATTAGAAGTTGTTCAATTGCAGACGATGCCAACAGAGGTGCCCGTCAACAACCAGGACGACCATACCCCCTACCTTCCTTACGCTCCCGGTGACGTCAGTCCAAGTGGCGGGACTGCTGGGCTGAGCAGGGTATCCAGCTCCTTAGACGCAGGTGCAGACATGTGTGATGATAAAGATGCGCATGGAGATACGGATACGGACGGCGATGAAGACGCAGACAGTGAAGCCACCATGAGCTGCACCCCAGACTTATCTCAATCTGCCGATACTATCCGAGAGCTATCTACAGTGCTTAATCCGGTGGATTCCAAGCCGGAAATGGAGCTGGTCACGTGGCTCATTGCCCGACCTTGCGCGGACGAGGTCCTCTTGCCCTGGTGCAAATTCTGGGTCGAGATGCACGACCAGGCACAGTCGTACGATGAACAGCTTGTCACTCGATCGCTTTTCCTCCAGAGCCTTCGAAGGCTCGAGAGTCTTCATTCCTCTGAATTTTCCGACGCGGCTGAATCGTACATGTTGCAGGACATGGAAGATGTAAGGGCTACGCCGTCGGCCCTAGACCATGCCGGTCTAGAATGTCTGAAACGGAACAAATACTACGTCGCCTGGGAGGCTGTCCGCGCGGAGCTGATGCGACATGTCGACGCCGGACATGTTGTCGATCTTGCCATACTACTCAACCGACAGGCAATTTTTTTCTCCGAGATCCAAGCACATGATGTCTTTTGTTCATATACTCAGGACGTCCTTACTTTTGACAGACTCTGCGCACAGGAATTCCTCCGTGTACAGGATTCCGAAGACGAGGAAAGAAAGACGTACAGACAACGGCTTCTAGATAATAGGTCTACTCTCCTGCTAACTAAACGACAGCTGCGGGCCATTGTCATGCCAGGTCAGTCCGATGTTCTGACCCCTGAGCAGGCTCGCATCTATAGGGAGAGGGTAGCTTGTTCTTCTAGAGACTCCTTTAATCACAATGCCCGACATCGACCCACAAGCCCTCTGGATATTCCAATAGATAGGGATCAGATCGATGGGAGGATAGGGTACGACTCGTTCCGAAAGCTATTCGGAAAGATCCCACCGCCTGGCTCTATTCAATCGTCCAATTCCGCGAGCAATTCTACTAAAGGGTCCCACCAGCCAAGGTTGGCCAACCCCAAGCAGTGTCCACTCATATGCGACGACTACACGATGTAGTCAACGAGTCGGGAAAAAAGACGTGTATCTTTGCAACATATACGAATCATCAGCCAAAACCTAACCCGGTACGAGCTGACACAGCGCCAGCAGGATCTAGCCGACAGTCTTCCGCCACGCCGAGCGTGGGACTTGCCACGGACAGGAGTCCCTTCGCGCTATATGAGAGCATCAGCCAGGAAAACCGAACGGCCCGTCCCAGTGAGAGACCACCAAAAAGGGTCAAGCTTGCAGAGTTGACCAGAGAAGACTTCGCCGAGGATCTTGAGACAAGCACCGGCCGTCTGACAGAGGACTTGGTTAGCGAAATCAGATCTATCCAATCCGAAGTGACGTCCGAGGTGACGGAAAAGATCGCGCAGGCCGAGGCGGCGCTAAGTGCAAAGATGACCGCACAGGTTCAGGAATTTCTAGAGAATCTGGGCTCCCGAAGTGATGTCCAGGCAAAACAAATTTCTGATGAAATGACAACGGTATCAAAACGAATGGAAAATAACTTGGGCAAGCTGCAGGCCAAACTGGCAAACATAGAGGCATAATACTTGGCCAAACCATCGCCACAAATAGGCGAGGATGGATATTTAACCCAGAACTGTCCAGCCCCACTAGGGTGGAATCAGAAGGACTACGAAGCATTGCTTACTCGAGCAGCGATAAATCTTATTGCTAATGAAGAATCACCTTCGGGAGAGCTTCGTATTACTATCGACAAGTATACCTCGGTTAAAAATAGTTTTCTAGACATTTCCGTACATGATTTCAGTGTTGCTTTTGAGCATGAATATGTTCGAGCATTTAATCGACCGTTGGACCGCAACAAGCTTCTAGGCATTAACAATTAGATTAGCTAAACTTGTTCCTTAATACTTAACCAATATATAACGTCTTAACTATAACCTCATAATTTAACAACGTCTTCATCCCCGATTTTATGCTACATAGATTAATAGGTCATGGAACAAGGGCTTATATAATAAGGGCTTGGGCAGTGTTCTATTCAGCTACAGTAATAATTCTCTTGGGGTTTAAATGGTCCTTGGCCTTCCAAATCTGTCCTTCGATGTAACCTCGCCCTTCGCCTCATATTCATAGACAGCCTTTGTTGAAATCGGGAGGCTGTTAGACTTGTTCATTAATGCTTAACCAATACACAATACGTCAACTATATCGTCATAATTCAACGGCCTTTGGGTCCATGCCTTTGGCTACCCCTCCTTTGGCTGCCTCCGATCTAAGTCCATAGCTCTGCGAGTCTTGCGAGTCTTGTGATAATCGTCGACCAATGGTTGCGGCTCCTCGAGCCTTTATGTCTCGCTGGGCGCCTGTATGTCTCGCCGGGAGCCTGGATGTCTCGCCGGGAGCCTGGATGTCTCGCCGGGAGCGCCGGGAGCCTGGATGTCTGGCGGAAGGCTGGCATGTGTAGGCACCTGGCCTGGCAGCCACTCCAACTGGCAAGCAAGCCTAGCCTACGTTAGAACAACTGCCGGACAGCAGTCTAAGACCAAAAAGAAGGCATGGGAGGCCCCGGATTTCAATCGCCAGCAGGGTTATCATTAGACATGCAGATGCCAAACTAGCTTAGGATCTGGATCGGCCGATTAAAGATCGACCGCTGATTGTAGGAGCCTTGCTTTCTTTCGGTGTAAAGGGCAACCCTAGTTAATAGATTTCCTTGCTGGCATACGCTAATGCATCTTGATTGGAATTGGGACTGTTTGTTTTAATATTGGGTATTTAAAAAGAAACGAGACAACTGCACCCCCTCCCCGCCCTGATTATATACGTTGCATGGCTAGCCTATGAAAAGTTTTTTCATCGTTTCCTTGCAGGGCGTAAGCTTGCGGCTGCAAGTGGTCTCTACGCAAGGGAGACCTTAGCTTGACTCACCAGGTCAGATTTTTGCACATGAAGTTCTGCTATTTGCACATGAAACTAGCCTTATTCGACGATTCTCTCCATTTCTATGGTCTACCCTCTCCACATCCATAACCTACCTAGACGTGCCATAAAAAACACTCCATATACCTACTACGCCTATGTACGTATTTACACAGATTAAAGGATAATAAATTGCGTTGCGAAAAGGCCGGCTGGGGCGAAGGCCGGACCGTGAGGGACGGCGGCCGAGTCCCAGAGGTCCAACCCTCCCGGGCGGAGCCCCTCTAGGTGTAAAAATATTGCGAAAATATATACCTTTAAGTACGCTGTAGACTACTATGTACAGTATATAAGGCGTGTAGTATATGTGGTAATTTTTATGGCATGTCTAGGTGGACTATAGATGTGGAGAGAATCGCCGAATGGGGCTAGTTTCATGTGCAAATAGCAGAACTTCATGTGCAAAAATCTGACCTGGTGAGTCACATTTGTTTTGAATTATTATAGTTACCTAGGTAGCAAACATTCTTTCCTAATTAGCCAATTAAGAATGTAGAATATAGATAAGCACTGCGCCATAGGACTTGTATTGTCTCACTAAAAGATAGCCTGTCAAAGGAGATCCAAACGTTTGTTTATAAGAGTAACAATTAAGTTGACCTAGTACCCCTCCTATGGTCTATATATATCCAGCTAATATCCCCTCTAGAGTTATTTACCATGCTACGCTTCCAAGCTTTTAAGCTACTCTGTCTTAAAGATCCCCCTTCGGCTGTCGCTTTTGCTATCGCTTCGTCTCTATCATCCACCTCCGTTGTCTACTCCTATCGTCTACTCCCGTTATCTACCACTACCTTCTTTTTGTTGCTTTTTTTTCTTCCCTTCCATTGAATGGCAAGCCTAACTGTAACCATGCCGTCGATATCCCATAATTCGATGCCTATCCGAGTTGCCAACAATCCGCATAGCCATCAAGACATGGCTATAAGCAACACTGAAAGTTCCGATGACCTACTGAGAAGACTTCTAGAAAAAATGGACAGTTTAGGAGACGAAGTGAAAGGGCTTCGAACCGTCTTTGAGAAGAAGGTTGACAACCTTGAGAAGAAAGTTAACAACCTTGAGAAGAAGTTCGATGCCCTTGAGAAGAAGTTCGATGCCCTTGATAAAAGGGTCCTCAAAGGTTTTATGAACATGTACGTATTCCTATGACCTTGAGGCATCTTAACCCTTGATGTTCTAGTTTAAAAGATTATTTATATTAATGATTAATAGGGGTCGCGATACTCAAAGTCGAATGCTACATCGCGCGGTATCCCATATCGACAATAGACTTTACCCCATTCTGAATCCTATTACAGTGGAATTGGTACAGATCGCCGAA
>MU384077.1:0-44065 GCA_022495065.1 Xylaria telfairii | reverse complement strand
AATATATTTATTATAATTAATAATATATTTAGTTTTATTTTATTTATTTATTAAAAAATATTAAAATAGTTTTTATATTTATAAAAAAAATAATACTTAAATTATAAAAATTCTTATAAAAGTATGTACTTTTATTAAAGAGGCATATATTTATAAAAGCATGCGTATCTAATTAATTATACCCCGCGTTTAATAGGCCTTATACCCCGCGGTTAGTAGGGCTTATATATAGCTTATTTGTTTTTTTACGCATAGTTATATAGGGCTACCCGGCTAACTATAGTAGTACCTTAGATTTTATCTTAATTATTTTATACGCTGATCTAGTAAAAACAACGTTTTAAACGGCATAGTTAATAAAACTAAAAAACTACTAGCTAAATATAAAGCTAACAGCTATATCCACTAGCGCTACTATATCCTGCGCTAAAAAAAAAAAACTATTATAATAAAAAAAAGCCTCGAGGTATAAAACAAAAAAAAAACTATTATAATAAAAAAAAACCTCGAAGTATAAAATAAAAAAAAAGCTATTATAATAAAAAAAAACCTCGAGGTATAAAGTAAAAGTAAAAAAAAAAAAAGTTGTTAGTTATTATATATATAAAAAAACTAAAAAAAACTTTTATTAAAATAGTTAATATTTATTATTATATTTTATTACTACTACAACAGGAAAAATAAATTTTTAAATTATTAAAAAATTAAATAAAAGTTTAAATAAAAAACTAAATTATTTATATTATAATTTTAAACTTTATTACTATTTTAAATAAACAGTAGTTTTAATAATTTATTATTTTTAAACTTTATTTTATTTAAATAAAAATTTTATTTTATCTTTATAAATATTTATTTAAGTATTTATTATTTTAACCTTATATATAACTTTATATATTTTTTATTTTTTAAATATTAATTTTTAAAAATATTTATTTTAATATTTTTTTCTTTTTTTTTATTTATTTATTTAAATAATTAAAACCGCTACTTTTTTACTTTTATATTTAATTAATACTTATTATATTTTTTATTACGAGGTACTTATATTTATTTAATTTAATTTTTATATTTAATATTAAAAAATTTTAATCTTAATTTTTTTAATATATTAAATAAAACAAACTTATTTTATTTTATTATTATTATTTTAAATAAAAATAATATTAATTATATAAAGTTATTTAATATAAAAAAACATTTACGCAGCTTTTAAAATATTTAGAATACCGGTTAAAATATTTTAATTATTAACTTAATTTAAAATAAAAAGCAGCAAAAAAACTTAGTTCGGTATAAGATCTAAATTTTTAATAAACTAAAAAAAAACTAATCTATATCGAACTACAGTACCCCTACGCAGTTTTTCAGCTCCTAGGTTACAACTACTTTCCTTTAAATCTAATCCGTTAAAACTAAAAAAATAATATTAATAATATAATAGTAAGCAGCAGCTAGGAACAAAAATCAGATTTTTTTTTACGTACTAAATTAACCTAAAAGCTTCGGGCTAAATAAAAAATCAGTATTAAAACTAAAAATATCGTAAAATAAATACTAATTAAACATAAAATAACTAATAAAATAAATATAAATTAAATATTGTTTTAATATATATAATCACGTAGTTTTATTACTTATATTCTTTAACATAAAATACGTATACCTTTATAATTATATACCTATATAGTAAAAGTGCATGCCTTTATAGGAATTCCTTAAATTAATTTATTAAAAAATTAATTTTTAATATTATAAAGTTATTATAAATAAAAATAAACTTATTAAAAATTAAATTAATTAAATAAATAATTAAATTATATAAAATTATTAAAAATATTTTTTTAAAATTAAAAAAAGTTTTAATTATTATTAAAAAATATAAAATAATATAATAAAAAGTTATATTAAATAAAACTAAAGCTAAAAAACTAATTAAACAAGTTAAATTAAAGTATAAAAAAACTATTAAACATGTTTTTAAAAAAATAATAAAAATAACATAGCATTAAAGATTTATTAGCAGGTTATAACTAGTATTAATAGCTGATAATAACAGGCGTAGTTGTTTATTGCGGCGTTTTTAATAAAAAACATTAAAAAAGTGGTTATTTAGATGAAGTGGTTATTTAGGTGACGGGCACCTACTTTAATAGGTGAGCCCAAGCGAGTTCTAAATAAAGTGGGGCATGGCACGGTTATTAGGTAAGGATGATCTTGGAAATTGGACTCCAACGCAGATCCTTGGAACGCTTATCAGCCGGACTAATCCTTCGGCACTCACTCCACCTCGCCCCCTTTGCTTTTTGATGGCTGAACGAGACTACACTAGAGTCGAAATGGCTTCGGTTTTGCTTCTTTTGCACAGTCTACGCGCTGTCTACATACTATAATAAATACCCAGGTATGTACCCGAGTCTGCCTTTATAGTAGGTACTACTAGGTATTCCATGAACGGGGTAAGTTGCCTTCATACTACGACTAAAGAATGGACGATCAGTGTCACCATGTTTGGTATCGAGTGATACCGTACCTATCAGACATGCCACCCGATAGGCATTGGCCAGACATCGACACCAAGTCCAACCTACTACCTACATAGGTATCGACCACCTACTTACCTATGTGAAGCTACTAACCTACTATAGTAGGTAGTCTAGGCACTCCATCTCTTATCAGTAAAATGCCAACTCATTAGACATACACAGGCAGGTACTAGACAGCCAGCTCCACGAGACTGCCCCGCGTTCGCCGTTGTCGGAAGTGACAGCGTGTTGGTGCCCCTCCCCCGTTTCTCGAAGTGAGCACCAGATAGGAGACTGCCTTCTAGAACTGGGAGAGAGACCTTTAATTCCTTCTACGGTTCTATTCTAAGCTTATCTCGTACGTCGCGTACCTAAGCTGGACGTGCTTGTCGTGACAATTACTACCCTCTTCCTCCCCTTGCCTGTTTTCACTTCTCTCGACGTCTACTTGCCTATTAAATTTTCACGATTAAATTTTCACCCCCGAGACATACAGCTTCAAGGGGTAGCAATGGCGACAACAAGCAAAGGCCGTCTTGCTGGCAAGAATGCCATCATCACTGGAGGTGCCGGGTACGACTACGACTTCTGCTTTCTGCTTACCTTGCATACGCGACTAGAGTCAGATGCATTGCTAACATGACCGCGACAGTGGCATCGGTCTCGAAACCAGCATTCTCTTCGCCAAAGAGGGCGCCAACGTGCTCATGGCCGACATCTCGGGCCCGGCCCTCGAGAAAGCCAAAGCCAAAGTTCTCCAACTGGTGCCCAACGCCTCGCGAGTTGAGACAGTGGTACGCCTCTCCCCCCCCTGGCGTCATGACAACGCAGATGTCAACTGACCCTGCACTCCCCCCTCTCTTTCCAGATCTGCGACGTATCCAAAGAAGACCAAGTAAAAGCCATGATAGAGTCCCTAGACGCCTGGGGCGGGCTAGACGTGATCTTCAACAACGCAGGGATCATGCACGCGCGCGACGACGACGCAGTCGGCACCCCCGAGGCCATCTGGGACCTGACCATGGCCATCAACGTGAAAGGGGTGTGGTTCGGCTGCAAGCACGCGGTGCTCTCGTTCCGGCGGAACCAGAAGGCGCGCGCCAGCGTCATCAACACGGCCTCGGTCGTCGCCCTCGTCGGGGCCGCGACCCCGCAGCTCGCGTACACGGCCTCGAAAGGCGCCGTCCTGGCCCTCACGCGCGAGCTCGCCATCGTCCACGCCCGCGACGGCTACCGCTTCAACTCCCTGTGTCCCGCCCCGCTGAACACCCCGCTGCTCCAGGACTGGCTCGGCGACGACGCCCCCAAGCGCGCCCGCCGCGAGATCCATTTCCCCACCGGCCGCTTCGGCGAGGCCGTCGAACAGGCGCACGCCGTGCTCTTCCTCGCGAGCGACGACGCTAGCTTCGTCAATGGCCATGACATGGTCGTGGACGGCGGCATGACCAAGGCGTACGTCACGGCCGAGGGCCAACCCCTGCCTGCGCCGACGAACAATGCTCTCAAGAACGAGCTGTAGTTTTTTTTTTTTTTTTTTTTTTCTTTTCCTTTTTTGAATTCCCCGTTACTACTGCTGCTGCTGTCTTTTTTATGTTGGCCGGGAGTTCGGTCTGGGTTGTTGCTTTGGCTGGCGACGGTTCTATATAGATACCTAGGTACGTAGGTGGGTAGGTGGGTGGGTAGGTGCTGAGCGAGGGTCGAGCATTGATTTAAAGGGGAAAGTTCGGCGTGGCGAACTCGACGCCTATTAATCCCGCGCAGTACGGAACTACAGGCGAGTTTAAATTGAAGTTCAAACAAGTAAAAACGGGGCAATGTCATCGATGCCATGGAAGGTGAATTGATCCAAGATGCGTATCCGTCCTATATACATTTTCCAAGAATAAATGCTATACTCCAACGCCCGCAGTCCATGCCAATGCGCCGAAGCCCCCTCGTTTAGCGGAAACGAATGAGCCTAATCTAATCAAACTGCCCCTCCGTATTCCCCTCGCCCATGCCCTTGGTACTGCTGCTGCCGCTCTGTATAGCGCCGAGGATACCATCGATGTAGCTGGCGCCGCTCCACTTCTGGTGCGTGAGGACGTCGCAACCGAGTTCTTTCTCGCGACGCTGCACGAGGTTGACGTAGGCCAGCATGCCGTCCTTCTTGTAGTCGCGGGCGAGCTCGTTGGTGATGGTGGCGGTGCTGTGCAGCCCCGCGAGCGAGATGAGCTGCAGCACGAAGCCCTCGCGCGCGATGTCCCAGATGAACGACTTCAACGTCTCGTCTGTGAAGCCGTGCGCCATCCAGTTGAACGATGGTGATAGGTTGTACACGAGGCCCTTGCCCGGGAATACCGCGCGTACGGCGCGCCCGAGCTTCCGCGCGACCTCGACGTTCGGATCGCCCGTCTCCACCCACAGGAGGTCGGCGAAGGGCGCGAACGCGAGAGCCCGCTTCGTCGCTGCTTCCATGCCCGCCTGGTAGTGGTAGTATCCCTCGCGCGTCCGCGGCACATCCCAGTTCCATGCGATCGGCTTCTGCACGAGCGCGTTGGCGAGCTCGCGCCGCCGTGTGATACCTATGCTGCCGTCCGCCGAGACTGCTGCGAGATAACCGTCGATCTGACCTTGCGCGACACCTTGTGCGCGCATCTGCTCGACGGCGGCCTCGTCGAACGTTACGAGCTTGTGGGATTTGACCCATTTGGCCTCGAAAGCGTCGATCTCGGCGCCTGAAACCCCATTGGCCTCCATCTGCTGTAGAGTCTCGGCTAGGGGCGCAACGTTATCATCTGCGACGCCGAGGATGAATTCGTGGTCGCGAGCGTCGATGGCGCTCGAGATGAGCCTGCCGCTCTCCGAGTCTGTTCGCGCGAGTATCAGGTTCTCTGTGCCCATCACATCCCATTGGAAACGCGCCGCAACGAGGCGGTTGATGTGCTCGCCTATGGGCACGAGTACCTTGCCTGCGAGATGTCCACACTTCTTGCCGCCGTGTAGTTGATCCTCGAAGTGCACGGCCGCAGCGCCATTCTCGGCAAACAGCTTTGCAAGCTTCAAAACAGCGCTAAGTCCTCCGTGACCGGTATCGCCATCCGCCACGATGGGTCGTAGGTAGTCGACGTAGGGGGTCTTCTGGCGGTCTTCTGCAGTCATCTTGCGTCGCAAATCCCATTGTTTACGGTCGTGCATAGACTGCGCCTTGGCCATGCGCTGGACCTGGTTAGGGACGGTGTTATAGGGGTAGTCGCCAAAGTCTGGCGAGACTTCGTTTGTAGTTGTCAAGACACTGGAGCAAGCCCAGCCTGAGATGTAAAGCACCTCCTGGTGCGGCGCTTGTTGCGTCATTTGGACGGGGTCGATGGCTCCCACTGTAAATCCAAATTTGGTTAGCAAAGCCCTTCTCTATTCCAGAAACAAAGCTCGCCGCCCATCTCTGCCACGACGTACTGGTATGTATGGGCTCTCCTGCGGCTTCTCTCTCTTTGATCAGGTTGAACAGCTTCCTAGCCATGACGGAGCTGGGGTAGTTTTGCGTTTGCGAGCCACGCTTGGATACGACATCGGCGGCAGTGTACGGTCGCTTGATGCCGGCGTATCTGGGCGTTGACCACCAAGCTTCGACATCCTTGATCTGGCTCTCGTATAGAGCATCCTCTGCGGCACCGGCCTTCTGCGCCTCGGGGAGTAGTTGGAACGAGTCGGAGGCCAGAGCTGTGGAGACAGGGGGTTCGACGGGAGGCAGCGACATCCTGAAGGCGGTAGACGAGAGATATCGAGTCGATGCCATGCAAAGGGGCGTTCTAGGAGAAGCCGTCGCGAGCCGTCGAGGGGCTCGAATGATGGCTCGGCGGAACATGACGAATAAATTAAACAGAACGGATTGGCAGAGGTTGTAGGTAAATGAAATATCTAGAGCTCACTAAACCCCCACGCCATAAACCCGACCCTGCATACGGGAAACCATGAACCACACCGGCTTTAAGTAAAACGAGGACAGGAAGAAATTCACGTCATAAGCCGCGGATATGCTATGGCAAATGGCAAATGGTCGGGGGGTCCGATGCCTAGTCGGAACGCCGCCGTGGAATATATAGTGAGCCCACTGTAAGTTGCCTGTGTAGCCTCTGTAGCGAAGGTGTTATAGTGGGCCCTGTTTCACTCGGCCAAATAATCCAACGGTGGCCTGCCGTAACCGCGGTGCAGTACCCAGGTATTTATTAGTAATCTACCACCAGGACTCTCGGAGTAGACTTCAATGATGAACTACCTGGCATATGTACTTACCGTATCTCGAATTGGTGTTCATAAAATGCAGAACTCTTTGCAGCATACCATGTACTTTTAAATCTTCTACACTGGATATAAAGATATTCCAAGGATTCAGGAGTCAGGGATCGACATGGTTGCCAGTACTGTAGATCATGCTACCTAGGTATTTAGTATAACACCGAAGTATGGGGAAGGGCGAACGGAGACATAATGATTGGTCAATGGCGGCCGACGAACGGTTAAGATAGGCACTCAGGCTGGCTGGAGATCAGCCGCTTTCCCTCGGCTCACGCGGGGGAAGCAGACGGACGGAGGGGCCTGTGGGGTAGTATCCCCGCCGTGTATTGTGCCATACATAAATGGCTGGGGAGAGACATGCCGCGAGATAGTCGGCCGCCTCCTTTGCATTCCTCAACCCCGTCGGCTACTCGATCAGGAGGAAGCAAGCATCGGCCGAGATGATAGTTTAATTGCAGCTTGTTTTCCTAGAATCATCGCTCGCCGTTTGTTGTTTCTTCCTTCCTCCATTCAAGCCCTCCTCCGTCCCCTCTGCTCCCCAACCTGCCTTCGTAGCCTGACAGGAGCTTCTCGAGTCCCAGCTCCATTGTGTGAATATACCTAGATCTTCTACCGACCATGGCCATGAGCATCCGAGCGCCGACAAGGGCACTGGGAGCCCTCCGGGTAAGCAATCCATACACAACACTCAATTGACTGATGCTCGTCTTCTTCGCCTCCTCTCTGCCCTAATGAATTCTCCCGGTGCCTCCATCTGCGTGTCCTCTTGGGGATACTAGACTTACAGTTTTCGAATTGCGAAGACGTCTGTCTCCGAGGATTGCAACCTAAGCTAACACGATCGTCTGTGCCTAGCAACAACGCGCCGTGCCCGTCGCTATCGCGCGCAAATGCTACTCTTCTTCCCCAGAGCTCGATCTGAAGGCGACCCTCAAGGAGGTCATCCCAGCCAAGAGAGAGCTTTTCAAGAAGGTCAAGGCCAATGGCTCGGCCGTCATCGGTGAGGTCAAGGTGGAGAATACCATCGGTGGCATGAGGTGCGATGGCCTGGCAATGCCTACACAACCGCCCAGTACCCTACGCTACAGACACTGACTTCGCTTGTAGAGGGCTTAAAGCCATGGTCTGGGAAGGCAGTGTCCTCGATGCGAATGAGGGCATCCGGTTCCACGGTCGAACCATCAAGGACTGCCAGAAAGAACTCCCCAAGGGCAAGACCGGCACAGAGATGTTGCCCGAAGCCATGTTCTGGCTGCTATTGACCGGCAAAGTTCCTTCGGTCCCCCAGGTCCGCAAATTCTCCCGGGAACTTGCTGAGCAGGCTCAACTTCCCGATTTTGTCAACAAGATGCTCGACAACTTCCCTCGAGACCTACACCCCATGACCCAATTCGCCATTGCTGTCAGCTCCCTCAACTATACCTCCAAGTTTGCCAAGGCCTACGAAAATGGCTTGAACAAGGCCGACTACTGGGAGCCTACCTTCGATGATTGTATCAGCCTGCTGGCTAAGCTACCCACTATCGCTGCCAAGATCTACCAAAACTCCTATCGTGGTGGTGGTGCCTTGCCCGCCGACGTCGACGTGGAGCAGGATTGGTCTTACAACTTCGCTGCCATGCTTGGCAAGGGTGGCAAGGAGAACGAGAACTTCCAAGATCTACTCAGGCTGTACCTCGCCCTTCACGGCGACCACGAAGGCGGAAACGTCTCGGCCCACGCTACCCATCTCGTTGGTAGCGCTCTCAGCGATCCCTTCCTGAGCTACAGCGCTGGTCTCCAGGGCTTAGCTGGCCCCCTGCACGGGTACGTGTTGTTTCATGTCAATTCTCGTATTAATTGCCTATACTGACTGTCTATGTAGTCTGGCTGCTCAGGAAGTCTTGCGCTGGATCATCCAGATGAAAGAGAACATTCCCGCGAGCTACACGGAGAAGGATGTCCATGATTACCTCTGGTCCACCCTCAACAGCGGGCGCGTTGTGCCCGGTTATGGCCACGCTGTTCTCCGCAAGCCCGATCCTCGCTTCGAGGCTCTGATGGACTATGCGGCCACTCGCCCTGAGATTGCCCAGGATCCTGTTTTCAAGCTCGTGAAACTCAACAGCGAAGTAGCTCCTGATGTCCTGAAGAAGCATGGAAAGACGAAGAACCCGTACCCCAACGTCGACTCGAGCAGCGGTGTATTGTTTCACCACTACGGCTTCCACGAGACTCTGTATTACACGGCAACCTTTGGTGTCAGCCGAGGACTGGGTCCTCTTGCCCAATTGATTTGGGATCGCGCCCTTGGTCTGCCTATTGAGAGACCTAAGAGCATCAACTTGGAGGGTATTCTAAAGCAGATCGGAGCGTAACGATAAAATGATTGCATATGTAGGAGCGCATCTTTGCCGGCGTTTTTTGGTTATATCCAATCAGCTAGATTTTCGTTTCTCAATTGGTGTTGTGATGTTCAACTTACTGTCTCCCGTGTCTTCGCAATAAATTTTTGGAGTATTTCGGAGCCAGCTCCTTTGACGACGGCACAGCCCCCCTAACCTAGCAACGTTTCGTGCACGACTGAGCTCATTGACACGCAACTTTTGGCTGTCGTGATTGAAGGATAGAATACGCTCATTGCAGTTGTGTTAGGTTTTGGACAGAAAAACGACAGCACCGGCCATCACGCTGAGATGCGCGAAGCATTGCCTTTCTGAACACGAGCTTTCACTTCTCTACACCATGCTACCCCTCAGTGGGGTCATCGCGACCCTACGTCAGTAGTGCATGAGCTAGCTACCCTGCCTTGTGTGTTCTGGGATGCCTCGGAACGGAAGACGAGATGCTAGTCCGCCGTCGTATCTGGGGTTAGGTAGTGAACACCTCTTCAGACCAGGCAGGTGTTCTGGTGACCCTTGCAGTCCAGAGCTCCCTCGTCCAAATTAGTGAACCCGAAACAGAAGTTCCGATGAAAGTTCCCATGTTGCTGCTACACCTCTTGTCCTTATCACGTGGCCAGATATGTTACTTCAGAGGCTTTACGGCTGCTACCAAACGCCTACTGGTCGTCTGCGATGCGACAATATGACATCTCACCCACGAGATAAAAAAAGAATGGCAATCTGGGCTCCTCGGTTATGTGAGATGGGAATCTCCACGGTGTCTTGCCCCTGTTCCTGGCGCTTCTCGTCAACACGGCTAAAGAGGCTAAAGGCAGAGTCGACTCATAAGATGGGCCGTCCAGGGGCTCTGGACCGCGCCGGCGGGCATCGCGCCATGGGATTCGATTCTCGGCGCGATCGGAGACAAACAACTCGACGTCACATCGCAACGTAGTAGCGGCCTAGGCCTCGGATTTGTGGGGTTAGGCTCTTCTATAGTTCATGCTTCACACCGCGCTTGACGAGAACGTTGGCCCTTGCATAGTGTTATTCACTCACTGTTATTACCCAGGCCGGATGCTGATGTTCACATGGCTAAGTTCCATATGAGCACAATTCATCTTTTAATTCTATAAACCGCATTTCATAAGCCTCGCCGCCATGTCGCGAACTTATGCGCAGTACGCACATATTATTACGTATAAGTCGGCCCCGTCATGATAATTAAGCTTAATATATCGTATCTTGGGCCCTTCCAAAATAGCATCAAGCTAAAGGCATATATCCGACGAACTAGCTGACAACCCCCTGCCGGCTCAAATCCCCATCATGACCTAGATCTCATCCGGTGCAACTATAGACCTTGTACGATATAGTCAAGCTGATCTGACAAGCTGCTAGGCCCCACCGGCGAGAATGCATCTCTCACGCCCAACTGCCAGGAACAGAGTCGAGATGACCTTCGTTACCGCCCTTATTCACACCTATCTTCCTATATCGTGTTGGCGTCGGAGTTTCTGTTGGTAACGCGTTTCTATAAAAAGAAGGTCCCCACATGATATCCAAGGAATCGAGGGAACTAGACGACGTCCTTTAATATGAATCAATCTAGAGCTCTTGGTTTACATTCAACCGAAATTCGCGAGGCGGGCTGGAAGGGCCATCGTCAGCAAAGGTGTCCGAGGCTGAGGGTCCCGATCCCACGAGCTGCCGTCTTTGGGAACGTGAGCTTTCCCATCGCTCACGATGGTGTCGACGTGCTTGGATGGAGGCCCTCGAGTGGAACGTCGACGGCCGTGTGCTTGGATGAGACGAAAATAGTGTCATGAGGGCGAGTGTTGAACGACGGCCCGATGAATATAAATACAAGGCTTCTCACGAGGTTGTCGATCACTTCTTCATCCGCACTCATCACCACACTCAAGCAACTCACCGCGACTCACAAAGCCCACAGGCAACTCAAACACTTGTTCAAATCATCTCATCACCATCATCATGCTTTCCTTCCTCACTCTCGTCGGCGCCTCTCTGGTTGCTGCTTCCCCCTTGGTCCTGCCAGGTGTTGGCAGCGGCACTGCCCCAGACCCGAGCACGATCCAGATCTCAAGTGTTTCCGCCAGTGGCAACGGTTGTCCCCAGGGCTCCGTCGCTACTGAGTTGTCTCCTGACCGCCAGGTAATGTCTACGCCATGAGTTGATCTGAGTCACTAAGTCTTGTTAGGTCGTCACATTCGGTTTCGATAAGTTCCAGACCTACATTGGACCCGGCACCCAGGTCGCCGACCGAACCAAGAACTGCCAGCTTCACTTGAACCTCGTGTACCCTGGTGGCTTCCAGTTTGCCGTCGTAAGTATTCGATGAAATGTGAAGTAAAATTGTATCAGTTCTAATGAAATCCCCAGGTCGAGTCTACCTACCACGGCTACGCCCAGCTTGAGAAGGGTGTCACTGGCACCTTCTACTCGACATACTACTTCAGCCAGTCCCCCGCTGACACCGTGAGTGAAGTGACTGCCTATGAGTTAAACAAGAGTTGTGAACTGACAGCAAAATAACAGACTACCACTCAAACCTCGATCAGCGGAGGCGGTATCTGGGAATTCGGCGATGTAAGCTGTCCCCCTCTTACTCGAACAACAAGACATCCCACAGCTGTTCACCAGCTGGAGTAAAGCGCATACGAATGAGACTAATATCCTCTCTTCACTAGGTCTACACCAAGCAGGACCAGGTCCCCACCGCTTCCGTCATCTGGTCGCCCTGTGGCGCCACCGGAATCCTCAACGTCAACAACCGCATCGCGTTGACGTCGACCAACTCAACCGCCTCGGGCACCATCTCCGACGACGATGCTACCGTCGCCCTGACCCAGCAGATCCACGTCGCCTGGCAGCCATGCAAGTAAGTAAAAGGAGCGCGGGTTTTGGGCATCTACGGCACTCATCGCTTACCTACTGGGTATAGTGCTTAAGAGAGGGATGAGTTCTGTACCTCGGTCTTTTTGATTTGATTTGTTATCACCTGCATCATCGCGTTATAGTAGCGGCAACGGGAATCTTGTTCATGTGCACTGCTTTGTTGGCATGAAAATCACCGCGGCATATCGTTTAGCTTCTTGATTTTTGAAATGCATACATTCTTTCCTAAATAACTCGCTCGCTTCCATCTCATGTGACCTGCGCGCTCCGGGTGAATCTGAATGCTTGGATGAGAATGGTCTCATCTTATATCGTCGACAAAATGAATTATACTTGGTCGCAACTCGAAATAAAAGATTTATTTCCGAGGGCGTCTCATACCTGAGTTTAAAAGATGCATCCTCGACTGAAGGACATGAAACTATTATCATAGGAGATGAGATTGAGATGAAAACGTCGGCTTGGCTGGGGATGTTCTTATCGAGGGGAGGATGACGTTCGTTGATCGACGTCACTACCACCTAGCACTAGGTATCATACATGTCTGCCTCAAACACGTAGGACAACATTGATTATCTTCTATTTTTAATAGTATCAAGTAAAGGAAACTACCTATTGAATTCATTGATGCAATATCTTTCAACTAGGTTAGGCAATTTACAAAACATAGTATAGCCAACATAAATACAACTCATCACTACCGCTAATGCCAATCACGTACCAAGGGGCGGATCGGATCGGATCCGTGTCATGCAAGCAAGCAAGCAAGCAAGCCGCGGGTGCTGCAGGTCGGTTGAAACCTCGGACGCCGACGGCGTTGGGGCTGGGCTGGGCGATGCGGGCGCCGGCGTGGAAGGATGTCGGGACGATTGTGCAGAAGGCGGATCGGGAGAATCTTGGCCTCTGTCTGGATACCTTCCAGAGCACGGGGGGCGAGTTGGGAAGGGGGGGGGGGGGGGGGGTGGCTTGACTTGAGGTGCTTGGAAGAGGCTGTGTTTGGAGTCGCATGTTTGGAAGAGAGCGTCCTTTTAGCCGTTGTACTCCCAAATATGTTCAGGGCATGGCTTCGAAAAGCAGAGTCAGCTGTAATACTGCTGGATATTTCCATTAAGGGTGTTGAAAGGGAATTATAACTTCTAGTAAAGTATTATGATCAACACATTACATCAATCAACGAGGACCTGACCAGTGGGTTCCAAACCACGATGATAAACACCCTCAGAAATCAACGCTGGAAGAGTGTGTGTCGGCTTGCCCATGATGCGGGGATCTCTGTTGCGGAGATGGGGGGTAACACGAAGGGGGGCGCGGTGATGTTGGAGAGGTCCCCTTTGATGGTTAGGAGGTAGGTGAGGAAGTGCCGGAGTTGCGGGAGTTGGGATGTTGTCATTGTTTGACTTCTACCGCTTAGTCGGGAATATGCCAAGATGAAATTGGTTCAAGACATGGGGTTCGATATTATGTTTTATTGTCTTCCAATCCTGTCGGAAATCTCATATTGGTTCTATTACGGATTATTACAGTTGATGATTGTTGTTACTATCAATCTCTTGCGAAGGCAAAAAGTTGTTGCCACGAGGTGAAATGGATGACGTTTGTGACTTGCGTTGATACCAACCTTATTGAAACAGCGAGAGAAACAGCATGAGAATATGCGTCATCGCTTTCAATCGATGAAAAGCTCGTCTGCAATTCGATTCGTAACGTGAAGTAATTCCAGCAAGAAAAGATTCAGGTGAGATTTCATGAAGTAATATAAAACAGGATACAGGGGTTATGTACATATCTATACTGCTGAGTCCTTCAGCCAATCACAAAACACCAGAACATCCCAAACGGGTAACCCGAGGGTGAGAGTTCAGTTGGCGATATTTTCGCATCACCAGTATCTATCTGCCTCAAACATCTCACACAGGATCCTTCCCACTCCACACTAAAAACATGACTTCACAAGACAGCAGCGCGCGCCTCCTAGCCGAGAGCCTCGGCCGCGCGACAGGGGGCACGAACCCATCCCTAACCAGCGCCGTGATCCCCGCGCTGCTCCGGGGCATCTCCCGGACCGCAACGGCGCTGCGCGGCGCCCACCGTGTCGAGAAGGCGGGGTCGGACAACGTCTTCGGCGACGCCCAGCTCAACGTCGACGTACTAGCCGAGCAGTTCTTCCGCGAGGAGATGGCCGCCTGTCCCGCGATCGCGGCAGCTAGTAGCGAAGAGAACCCCGTCGAGACGCAATCCACGACTCGGGCGGGTGACGGCGAAGAAACCTACGCCGTCGCCTTCGACCCTCTCGATGGCAGCTCCATCATTGCGCCCAATTGGGCCGTGGGCAGCATCCTCGGCGTATGGGCTGGCCGGACCGCCCTCCGCCAGGCCCCCGCGCGCCAGGTCGCTGCTGTGCTCGGCGTGTATGGGCCGCGGACCACGGCTGTTGTTGCTGTGAGGGTGCCTGGACGCGAGGACGATGCTGTGTGCCTTGAGGTCGGCGTCACCGAGTCCGGGTCGTATGAGATTGTGCGGGATTTGACCCTCAGGAATACCGAGACTAAGACGCGGTATTTCGCCCCCGCGAACCTGCGCGCTGCCTCGGAGGATCCGCGGTACTTGGCCCTCGTCACGGGATATATCGCTGAGCGGTACACCCTGCGGTATAGTGGCGGCTTGGTCCCGGATGTCGTGCATGCGCTGGTTAAGGGCCATGGTATCTATCTGTCCCCTGTCACCAAGGGCAGCAAGGCCAAGCTGCGGAGGGCGTTTGAGTTGTTGCCTGTTGCGCTCGTGGTCGAGTGTGCGGGGGGTGCGGCGGTTGATCCGGCTGATGGACGGCGGATATTGGAGACTCCTTTGAATCATCTTGATGAGACGGCGGGGCTGGTGTGTGGGACTGCTGAGGAGGTTGAGATGGTTAGGGCTGTGTTTTTGGGTTAGAATGGGATATAGAGGATGAGAAATAGATAGAGATATAGATAGAGATATAGATAGAGATAGAGAATAGACCCGAGTCGAGACTTTAATAGATCCGCTCTTCAGATGGTAGGAGGCTCACGCTCTTGTTATATACATAGGCTAACTTGAAGAAATAAATCATCGCCAAAGGTTTCTCTGCTCCTAGATCAACTAACCCTAGATCGAGTTCGTACAGGTAAGGATCTATACCAAAAACCCACGTAGAAGATATGTTAGGCAGGTACTTCACCAAATCTATACATAGCCCACCCCATACTCGACTCATGATAAGTCCAAATCTGCTTCCCCGTGTCGTCACCGGCGGCACCAGCGGTGATATAAGCGGGCATCAAGTGATCAAAGTGCTGCATAGGTACCAAATTAGCAAAACATTCTTCCTTCCTCTCTTCCATCCCTGCTAGTTTTACAATACACAAAGTAAAAGAAAAAAAAAAAAAAAAAAAAAAGAAAGGGAATCAAAGCAACTCACAGGATGAGCCTGGCGAGCATCAGGCCTCTTCGCCACCTCGGCCAACCGCGCCTGCCTCTCGCTAGGCGGCGCCTCCATGGCGGGCTTGAGGGCCTCGTCGAACGAGGTCACGTAGGGCAGGGGCCGCGAGGAGTTGAAGGCGAAACGCAGGTCGCGCAGGTTGTGCACTGACATGCCGGCGCCGATGACGACGATGTTCTCGTCCCGCAGCGCTGCCACGGCTTGGCCTAGCCGGTAATGCTGGTCTACGTCTTGGCTCTTGTACTGGCTTACTTGCACTATGGGGATGTTGAGGGGGTTCTTTTCTGGGTGGAAGGCTGGGGTTGTGTTAGTGCCTGACATTGAGGATGTGTGTGTGTGTGTGAGAGAGAGATGGATCCAAGTAGGTAGGCGGATGGTGACGAGAAGGAAAACGTACCAACGGAGAATCCGACGTATACACCATGGTCAAGGCCTCTCTTGACTCCCTCTGCCTCGATGCCTGCATCGCGTAGTAGCCCGAGGACCTTGGAGGCTAGCTCCGGATCGCCTTTGTGGGGGTAGTTGACATTATAGTAGTCTGGTGGGAATCCGTAGTAGCTATTTGTTTGGAGGTTTCCCGTTTAGTGTTATGTTTGTGGTACTTATGAAGAAGAAATGGTGAGAATCAAGACGAACTCATAGATTAGATCATTCGTCACGGCCGTGTTGACCTGAATATTCCGTGGCCCAGCCTCCCAATGGGCCGAAAACACTACGATTGCCTTGGGCTTTACTTTTTGTGTGATCTCTTGGCCGATCTTCTGGAGCACCGGATAAACGGGGTGTTCTGTATCGAACATTGTGGTAGGCTGGTGATAGGTATTAGTTCTAGTCTCGTGATGATCTGCGGGCTTTGGAGGAACACTTACGCCTCCATGGCTCATAAAGTAAACTGGGGCCTTCTTCGCCATTGTCTTTGGAGAGTTGGTGGAAAATCTCGCCGATATTGCCGACACGGACGCTGAGAGCGGAAGAAATGAAGGTAATGTCGGAGATATTCTATTTGAGAGGAAGTATGCCACGATTGCGATGAAAAGTGAAAGGATCACCAAGGTTTTTCTATTAGGTCTGGTTTCCATTTAGATGATGTTGTAACTAGAGAATAGATACATTTATTTGCCAATTAATTACATGTGTGAAATGTGACGATAGCCTCAGCCGTTTGAATTTCTAATGAGACGCGGTTGAAGCGCCGCACGGCTCTGGGCAATTACCAAAGGATATGTCAGCAGCCTACTTACATATCGGTCGATTCTTGTCGTACCTACGTACTGGACGGAGAACTATCAAGATAATGGGGCCATCTACCTCCCACGTCCCCGGGAATGGGTCCTGAATTCCCCCGGACTAGGTCTAGCTTTAGCTTCTTTCAGTGCAGTTTAGGACCTGGGGACTGCCGAAGTCCATGCCGGTACATACCTATGTACCTACTACCTAGGTACCTAGGACCTTGTTTACGAGGTGCTGACCTAATTCAAAGACTACCTACCTAACAAAAGATTGTTATAACTGTGTGACAATAATCCTTTTCTCTTCTCTTTTCTACTGTATTTAATCGCTTGTTACAGTAGATATGGTTGTATCGTCACAAAAAAGAACAAGGTTGTGACATAGCTACAATGGCGGGGTTGATTGTACAGTACCTCCTCCCTAAGCAAGCTCTCCAGCTGTCTATCCCTCTCATTACCTGGCTGTTACCTACTTATCACATGCAAGGTTGGTTAGTACCTAAGACAGTTACACAACTTGACAGAAGTGAATGATCCCAAGACTTCGGTCACCGCAAGACGCTTCGTTTTCCTCGCAACTTTTCCGTCTTTTCCGTCTTTTCCGTCTTCTCATCCTTATCGCCGCTATCTTCAGCTCGTCCTACCCCACCTGTCCAGCTGATCCGACCTTGACTGCTTCTACATATACCAAGATGGCCTCACGAGCGAAGCCGCTGTTCTTTTCGGCCTCGGCAAAGCATACGGCCACCGTCATATTCCTGCACGGCCTTGGCGACACGGGCTTTGGTTGGGCCGGCGCCGTCGAGGGCTGGATTCGCCGCAGCAAGCTTGATGAGGTCAAGTGGGTGTTGCCTCATGCCCCGCGCATACCCATCACCGCCGTATGTCGATCGACTCTCATCGAGACCCGTACGCAGTCTAACCCTTTGTCTAGGCCGAAGGAATGCCCATGCCCGGATGGTTTGATATCGTGAGTCAATAGCCTTCCTGTTTACGTGATACGGCGTGCCATGTCAAGTCGTGGCATTGCCGTAACCCCAGGTGGATATGGGATAGGGCTTCTAACTCAATGACCAGCATGCCTTAAACGGCGGAATCGACGATATCAGGGCCAACCAAGATGAGCCCGGCCTGCTACGCACGCGGGAATACGTGAACGGCCTCATCCAGGCCGAGATCGACGCTGGTATTCCCGCCAACCGGATCGTGCTGGGCGGCTTCTCGCAGGGTGGTGCTATGGCCCTGCTCACGGGGCTGACAGCCAAGGTCAAGCTCGCGGGTATCGTCGGCCTCTCCTGCTGGCTCCCGCTCGACAGCAAATTCCCCAGCCTCGTCCAGGAGAGCAACCTCAACCACGAGACGCCCGTGTATATGGCCCATGGTACCGTCGATAGTGTCGTGCCCACCGCCTTTGGCCTGCTATCGTTCGATGGGCTGAAGAAGCAGAACTTCTCCGTCACCATGAAGACTTTCCCGTAAGTTGCTGGGTTTTTATCGATATCTCTACTTATCTACGTCCTGCCGCCATCGTTCTAACTCGTGGATATATAGTGGCATGGCCCACTCGGCCTGTCAAGACGAGTTGGACGAAGTCGAGGATTTCCTCCGCGCGCAACTGCCGCCTCAGGAAGAAAAGAAGTCGGAGCTGTAGAGCGCAAGGTTTGAGCGTTATCATCATTGTTGTTACGGAAGATCATCTTACAGCTTCTTCCGCTCTCTAAACGATAAGGGAAAGGCATGATGGGTGGGTGGAGAGCCGGGAGAGAGCAAAAGTAGCAGATATGACTTTTTGTCCCCTTTGAATGGGTTAAGTATAGACCTATCTAGACTAGAACGTCAGGGAAGATAGTATTGAATCAATTTTCATTACACAGCATGTCTATTTTTTGTGTAATGTTCATACATGTCCAACTTATATCATGACTCAAAGAACACTGGTAGGCTGTCCCTGCCACCTAGCAGGTGTCACTTGTATCAACTGGCGCTGTAGCATTTCGTTTCTTTCTCTCATTTTACCTCATCTCTGGTGAGACGAATATGTAATTTCGCGAGGGAGGGAATCGAATTTCTCTTGTGAAGTTTTCTTGATTATTGCAAATTAGAGTGCAACTGAAGCATGGAGTACCTCGGTGGAATTGCGTAGGCTGCTGTGCCGTAGTGGAGGGGAGGGGCAGACTAGGTATCCATAGAACCCCCTATAGCACCTTGAGTCTGAAACCCCGAAGCCCCCGACGCTGATCGCCCAGCCAGGTGATCACAGCGCTAAGGGATAGAGGGGGGGATCACCTAACTTTCCGACCCTTCACCTTTATCTCGACCATCAGCAGTCCACCATGTCTCCATGGTGTCCGACTCGTGATAAATCTTACCTATCGTAGGACTTCGTATCCAACCTTCCTTCCCTCATCCAGTCGGCCCATTTCATCATCAAATGCCATTGTGTGCAATCCGACGTTATCATCCAATATTCAAGTTGCAGTGCTTGCTTATCGTCTTAGCCCTGTTGCTCCCCAAGGAAGTAAACAAATCCGGCCAGTAATATCGTCCGATACGCACGTGGGTGCTTGGGGGTATTACGTATACGTCTCCTCGCAAACCAAACCACCCGAGGCATCGCCAACAAACACTCCAGGAGCCTACACACAAAGAACCTGCACACAAAGAACCGCACAATGGCTACAAGGGCACCCGAGGGGGTCCGCACGCCCTCGCCGTCCCGAGTCCCCTTGCCCGGGTCACCGACGTACTCCTACACCTCGACGGCAAACCACCTCTCCGCCCTCAATCTCCCGATGCCGCCCCCGCCGAGGCCCTCGCATACCGTCTTGACAAAGGCCGACCTCGAGCAGTCGCAGCTGGCCTACGCAGACCTACTCGCCACAGCCAAATCCTACCGCATAGCCCTCGCCTCGCTGTCCACCGCAGCCTCCGCATTCGGCTGTGCCCTCGAGGCCTGCGCACGCCTGAAAGAGTCCCGCGCAGACTCGCTCCTCAACATCCCAGCCGGCCCCCCCGCCATCTTATCCAACAGCTACACAATGAAAGCGACATCGTGCACCGCCGACCACATCCTAAGCGCGAGCGGCGTACACCACTTAATCGCGAACCACCAGCAGATCCTAAGCGAGACCGTGTATCGCTCCTTCGAGGTGCCGCTCCTCCACGACATCGACAAGTGGCGGCGCGACATCGAGGACGCAGATGAGGCCTACCAAAAGGAGGTGGCCCAGCGCAGCCGCGAGATCCGCCGCCTGGAGAAGGAGGGGCTCAAGCTGCACAAGCAACGCCGGCGCGACCTCTCCAAGTTCCGCGAGCACCTGGTGCAGCTCACCGGCAAGCTGGACGGGCTGTCTGCATTACACGGCGACCATGCCCAGGGCCTGCTGCGCGAGAGCCAGGAGGCGAGCACCAAGATCCTCGACGCGAGCTGCTCGCTCGTGCGTGCCGAGGTGGATATCTTCGAGGGGCTGGCGCGGAAGGGGTGGAGCGGTGGCGGCCTCGACGACCTGCTGGAGAGGGGTCGGGATCTCTTCGCCGCCGATGAGGACGGCGTCGCTGTGGGAGGTTCCGGGTCCGTGGCGGGAGGAGGAAGCGCCGCCGCCGGCGATGGGACAAAGCTGTTTAGTATACTGCCGCCCAAGAGCATCCTGGCCGACACAGTGTCAGACCCGGGCACTCGGGGCGGCAACACGCGCTCCGACAGCCTGCTCGTCGAGACCGAGCGGTACCAGAGCCTGACCGGGGCCGTCACGTCGGAGCACGGGGACGCCGAGAGTATCTTCTCTGACTTCAACCACAGCCGGGGCGTGCGCCCGTTCAGCCCGCAGCCTATACGCAGACTGGCGACGGACGTGATTATGGATCCGGAGTCGCTCCTACTAGGCGACGACGAGTTCCGGGACGATCGCCAGGGCGACGAAGAAGAAACGGACCAGGCTGATACCGTAAGAGGGGATAATGATCATGATGATCGCGAGTCTATTCATACGCAGCAAGAAGATGGGGATGGCCATGATGAGAGAAATGCCACACTTCGAACCAGGAGGAAATCCACCCCGTCACTACAGGGCAAACGACTCGGCGAGGACGAAGGGCAGATGGAGCTGCCGTTCGACAGGAGAGACGAAGATGGAGAAAACGAACCTGTCGAATCACCCTGGCACGACGAAGGGTTGCGGAACGCGAGCCCCACGCGCGCGGATGACACCTAGGGGAGACTGCGCGGGTGGAGTTTCGCTGGAAGACGGTATTCTGACCTCCTGGTTCCTGGCGTAGGTGTTGGTATTGGTATTAATGTCGGTGGAAGTGGAAGTGGAAGTGAAAGTGGAGGATCAAAACCAGAGCCGGATCTAGGCCTAGATTTAGATCTAGACTCGAACCCGGTTGAAGACGGGAGATAGACGATGAAGGCGCGAGTACAAGAGAGACAGGCGTTTTTGCATTCGGTTACCTGGGTAGGCGTTGGTTCTTGGGCCTTGAGGCGTTGGTTTCGGACGGTTTTTCGGTCCTGGGTCTTGGGCACCTGTCTAGTCTACCTACCGTTTTGAGAAGGTATCGACGTCTTTGTCTGTGTACTATTCCGTGGGTGTAATAGATGCAATGGCGCGATGAGGGCTATATATATATATATTTATATGTTTATTTATATATGCCTACCTACTGCAGGTATTCATTCATTCATTCATTCATTCACCTGTCTATCTCGCCTTCAAGGTATTCATTCTTGTTCTTGCTCGATGTTTTGTTTTGTGCCCGAGACGTACTGTACTGTATGTATGTAGTATCGAAAATCCCCAAGGCAGAGCAGAGCAGAGCAGTGGCAGTGGCAGTGCTTACATATGTGCTTGATTCTGCTTGCATCTTGTTCGACGAACGCATAAGGGAGGAAGGAAGGAAGACAGCGTAGTGGAATGATTCCCTCAACTGTCGTCAGTAGATGTGATCTACGGAAACGCGAGCAAAATAAAAATAAGGACGTGTTTTTCATTAGACAAGTCGGTGCGACAGAAGGTTCCCTCTGTGCTACTCGTACGGCAACCTGGGTTAAGGACGGCTCGCCGAGGCGTGAAGAGCTGGTAACTAAATATACATTCTTCAACATGTGTGTGGTGATCTCCGTACAGTACAATGCTAAGCTATATGCGCTGCTATGCGATATGCAGATATTATGCGAGTTGTACACGAATTGTGGTTGAGGGCATGTTCATTTCTGGGACACTACCAAGGCAAGGCGTGAAACCGTTATGCCTTGGGGGGGGGTGAAGACCCAAGTCCAAATTACACCCTTCAAGGCTCATTACACCCTTCAAGGCTCATTACACCCCTACTTGATATTGATAGCTCAACAGAATCAGCTGCATCAGTCTTCCTTATCGCCGCTAACGAGTTCGTGACCGAAGAGCCGAAACCAGTAGTCAAGCCAGTACATAATCTTCCAGTAGAGGCTCGCCCGGTTCATGTCAAACTCGCCCACGTCGTTGCGAGGTACCTCATTCCCGATCATGGCGCCGCTAAACCAACCCAATAGTGGTATGAAAGCGAGAATGCGTTCCGTGAACGTGGGGCTCCTCCTAAGGGCCGCGTCGGCGGGCAGCAGCGTTATCTTCCTGGCGCTCGGGATGCGTCTGCTCCTGGTGGTAGAGATGGCGTTCCTATTAGACGTGATCACCTCTGGCTCAGGTTCATGCTCTGCGAGCCTGGGTTCCGAACCTGCTACCGTCGCTGTCGAGATGGTCGTCGAGGACGCTGATACAGTTGCAGACTCTATGGATTCCTCCGAGGCCTGCGATTCTAATGGCCATGCACCTGGATTTGTCGATAGACGACTAGTTCGATCTGTAGCGAGAGATTGCAAGGATCTCGACGAATTTCGGCGGCGTTCGTGGCGAGGCTGCGAGGAGCGTCTAGGAGGATCTCGAAGAGGGTTTGGCCGTGAGTTCGCTTCAAACATACCAGCGTTGCCTACACCATCGAGAATAGCGACATTTTCCATCGGAGGTAGGCTCCGGTACCGCTCTGCGTATACGAGATGACCTAAAATTGACTGGGGTGAGGAGTACAAGGCAGCATCGGCTGCTTCTTGCGACTCGAATGTGACCTTGATCCAATGCTCTCCGCCGGCGATCTTGTTGACCTTCTCCCTCTCGGCTCTCGTTAAAGGCTGCCTCCGTGTCAATGCGGCGTCGCGCAGGTCCGATTTGTACCGTCGCGCCTCGATGGGCGGCTCCCTGGAGTAATCTTCGCATATCCTGCCGGCGAGCTGTTCGTAGTGGTTGATGGCGGCGTACTGCTGGGAAGGGGACGCGTAGCCCCGGAGGATCAGCTCGACAGGCTCTCTATGGGAGGTCGTGACGGGGTTGGCCGACTTGGGTTCGTCTTGTCTCGGTTTCCGCTGCGATGGCTCGGCCCTGCTCTCGGCCTGTTTAGCCAAGTAGGTGGAAAAGACGCGGTCGGCGCTCTGCATGGTGGCATCTTCGCGTTTCGGAGGGGCACTACCCGTCCTCGACCTCGATCGCCTCGTTGATTTGCCGAAGGAGCCCGTCTCGTTGATTTCGCGGGCGCGGGTGCGTGGCACACTGCGCTGGCGGTCGTTGCTGTTGATGACTACGGTAAGCAGGTGTTGTGATGACCAATGCCAGACACAGTTCAGAAGACGTACTCGGGCCAGATCATGGCATAAGGGCGTTGGATGCCGTCCTCGCCTATGTAGAGTTCCTCGTCGGGGACGTTGTGCAGGATCAGAGGGGGCATTGTTTATGTCTGGGATATGCGCCCGGGGGATGCTTTCTTTTAGAAACGGTATCAGATTTCTTGAATGCCTAGTGAGTGTTGCAGTACAGAGACAACAACGAGGCGGGTGTTGAAGTGAAGAGTCGCGATAGGGCAGGTTGCGAGTAGAACGAATGAGACAGTCTGCTGCCGCTGATGATAGAAGAAGGTACAACAAAAAAATGCGGCTCTCGACTCAGTCGTACCTGATTGGCAAATGTAAGTTGCATTATGCGCAAGGTTGCGCCTTCCATAGCAACTGCACTAGGGTAGCAACCAGGGACTTGCCCACCAGAATGCTCCACCTATACCTGGGTACTTACAGATGCTGCGCCCCACTTCTCTGCCATTAAATACCTACATGTAGGTAGGTACCTAAAGCATTGACCAACTGCCAGATCTGCAGGACCTACGGAGGAATGGATGTTTTTATTCTACAGCAGGTACCTCTAGCGCCTGACGTAACAATTTAAGCATCCATGTGAAAGCTTAACCCTGCTCCCCGGCGTGACTACCTACAGCTATCTCATGTCCACCACCACCAAAACTACACTTCCCAAAATCGACGACATCAGCTTCACTCCTATCTTCTGTCATTAGTGTACCGGTCCATTTCAAGCACAACACCCCATTGCAGCCATGTTTGGATTTGTAGGTGCACCCGCCCCGCGATCGGCAGCCCCCGAGCATTTACCCCACCAAAGAGAGCTTTCATTTACTGAGAGGATGGAGAATAGCGCAAAACCCTCGATGTCGTCACCCTCTTCCGCAAGGCCGGCTCGCCCGCCTCAGCGAGGGCTGCTGCCGTCCTAAAGCAAGCTTCTACGAATGCCGCAGAAGCCGCCACCGAGGAACAGACAAAAACCCATCGTCCTCCCTTCGAATTGAACATCACCGAGGACCTTCCCACCCGAGACCAGCTCAAGACTATCCTTGGATATGTTGGCAAGAGCAAGATCAGCTCTATCGTACAGGGCGCCACATCAGAAAACGATGCCCTAAAGAAGTTCAAGCAGAGCCCCGACAGCTTCAAGCAGCCCGTCGTAGGTCACGCCTGATACGCTCTATTCTTCCGTACTTTGTTGGACTGTTCGCTCATGTACACATAGATTGTCGATTGGAACCACAGCAGGGCCCTTGCATCAGACAAGGAGTCGGAGATACTTAAGATGTTGGACCGGTTAAACAGCAAATAAGTGCTTCCTGGTATCTGGTCATTCTAAGTGTATAGTAAGCAGCCTCTTCTGTATTCTACTTTTCCAATCAAACTGTTTGCTGAACGTTTATCAAGATCCAACTTCAACTTGTATTAGGAATGTGGACATATGTAGTATTGTAATGGGGCGGGAGGAACAATAGCCAGACCTCGGTCATTATATCTAAATAATCGAAGCGGCCGTTCACATTGCCTCTATTAAGCCATATACGCGGTTACGTTACACAGCGTCCCTCGACTTGTACTATATCCATCTAATGGCGCACATACAAATTGCCAGCTCCCTTAATAGCCTATCGTACCCTCCCATCTTCAGGACAAATATGGAATTTCTGGGCTCAACAGAGATGAAAACCGCAGGTCCTTCCACTGGGCAGACAGACCGCTACTTAGACATATGCACTGAGCCGGTGGCTATTCGTATCGACCTGATACATGCTATGATTGCCGGCCTGCTAGGTGTAGACTTGGCTTGGATTCCCTCGAGGATATATCCATATATAACTGTTGCCTAGCTCAGCAAATGCCTTTCGAATTGGAATAAGCAATCAACTAGCCGTCGCCAACAATGCTGTCCCTAATTCCACTCTCCAGGTCTCTCTTTTCTGTTACCCTAGAAACCCCCATGCTGCGTCCCCGGGCACTTCCGTTTCTTCCTCAGGTCGAATTTGAAAACGCCCACGGCCATTACTTACCATCACTTGCCTACACCCCTCCTCCTTACGACCTCTTCACCCCCCTCTGAATCGCACCTCGTGGTCCCCCCATTCCGGGTGTGCACACTCCTTTCTGTTTTCGAGTCGTCTCGCTGATAGTTGACGGATACTTTGTCGGAGCCTTCGTGCTCCTTGCAAACACTACACATTGTATCTATCCAGGGCTCCTTGAGGCGCCATTCACCCTCCTGCGCTCCGGTTGCCGACCCTACTCCTGCACACCCTTCGCCCCCCTCTTCAACGTCCCTCAATAAAGAATCGCCACCATGGCACCCAAGTATCAATTTTACTGTGGATTCGCTGTGAAGGATGCACTTGCACTCGCTGGCGCGCCAAGGTACGGATCGAAGTTTCAAGAAGGCGAGCCACCAGTAGCTTTCTTCACCGAGCCTCCCAAGAATTCTGCTGCCGTCTTCTCGACAGTACATGGCACGAGACCCTTTCGGTTGGTTGAAAATCCCGCTCCCGAGCGTGAGGGTCATTACTGGTGGGCAGCAGAAATCCAGCGCGTCTGTGATGAATTGCGGCGGAATCTGCCAGACGCATGCAGAAAGATCGAGACCCCTCAAAATTATTGGGACCTATACAAGTATTTTGACGCCTACGACATCTACCATCGAGGCGCCCAGAACTTGTGGAATGTGATCAACACCTTCGTTTTCGAGAATCAGTGTGCGCAAAAAATTGTTGACGACGAGAAAAAAATGCAAACAGAGCGATATATGCCCTTATTTGAATACTTCGCTTCGGAACTTCTGAAAAGGCCTGAGATACAGACTAAGCTAGCAACGTGGGACAGGGAAAGACAACGGGATGTCCTAAAGGTTTTGACCGCATACGAGCTGCGGATATTTGAGGGGTACGAGAGGTACCCCGACTATTTCCTTGAGGCAATCAGAGCTATCTTTGTGAGGCGCTACGAGAATCTCAGAAAGGGGCCCGGTTCGCTCGCTCCTTGTATTGCACCTATTGGTGAACGAACGCCAGACTTGCCTATATCGGATTACCTAGGTAAGTGCACTTGTTTGCCGACCCTCTAACCTGGCCTACTTACCTCTACCTATCTATTTAAATGGCACGGACGCGGCTTTTGCTAACTAGGTTACTGTAGCTGGTCTACGCTACTATCTGGAGTGCATAGAGACTGTGGATGATCCTTTTATGGACAAGTTCGAGATCCCTAACAGAATTATTAATGGGATTGTCATCGTCGACGGAACGTCAAAAACAGCCGCCGCCAGGGCCAAGTATGAGGCCGCCATCTCATCCAATAATCTGGCCCGCCAGAAAGGTATGTGACAGGGCTATGCGGTAGTCTTTCTTGCTTTTTCTTGGCGAGCTGGAAATCGATCCTCGACATGTTGCTGGTCCGTGCTAACTATGATAGCTATGCAAGAGAATGGCGCTCATAGGCCACCTCTAACGTCGGTGCCGGCCGAGGATGTCAGTTCTTTCTCTAAAAAGAGTGGTGGTACAATGCATCGTGTTTCCACCACGGAGCGATGCGTGAGCGCACCTAGTATTGGTGGCAATCCAGCGAACATCCTGAGTGATACCGTCAATAAGGAGGCTCGCGTTTATCCCGGCGATGGTCATGAGGTTGACAAAAAGCTAATGGGATGTCGGGAGCCAGCCAGCCCAGACAACAACACAGGTCATGATTTTCCCGGGGCGGCACATACACTTCCAATTTCCATGCCTCCTCTGGATAGCTACAGAGCAAACCACAGAATGAACGTTAATCAGAGTCCTCCAGTTCCGTCATATCAAATGTCGGGAACTCGCGATCGTGGCATGTCTCAGGGTCCGTTTGCTCACCAGATCCCACCCCATCCAACACACCAACAAGATACGTATGGTCCTCCACCTATGATACAGCAATCCCGAAACTACGGCAAGGGCAAGTGGCAGCATATTGGGTCCGACGACATTCACGGCCCCAAGGTTATTTTCCGCAAGGGAAGTCAAACCGACAGAGATTTTGCTACAATGGGAAGGAACTTACAGACATCCAGGGCCTCAGGTTCATGGGGCCAGTTTAGGTGTGTAAACACTCGCAGATCCGTGAATTTATACCACAAGTTCGATCCTTGCCCCTGTGATAAATGTAGGGATAGAGACCGGACCATCTTCATCAATCGATTGAAAGAAGGTATCAACCAGACCGAAGGCGCTCTACAGCGTTTGAAGCAGCATTTCAGCCAATTCGGTTACGTCGACAGCGTAACACCGCTTCCCTCCAATCTCACTTGTGTACACGTAATGTGAGTACATATTCCCTGACCTGTCTGTTGCGCTGCGCTTCACTAACTTGAGCCTTCATAGGTTTGCTAACATTCAGAGCGCGGTAGCCGCCGTTCATGCGGGGGCTGAGGTGCAGATTGACGACCTGGGAGAAAAACCGTTTAGAGTACAGTTCCGGACCGGGTCTCAATTCTTCATCCCCCGTGACCCGAAGAAGTTCGCGAATAATCCCTTCGAGAACAGAGGTCGCCCGGCACAGAATGTACAAGGGGAAGTGTCCGGGTCTTTTGGCGTCCAGTTTAACACTTGGCATCATACTTCTTTATCTGAACAACAACCAGTCGTCTCGCTTGGTAGCATAGCCCCTGAAGGTCAACCTCTCGGTGCCGATCTCAATGCTGCCCCGAAGCATGCTACTGACAGAACAGATGAAGCAGCTATGCAATCTGACCGTGGGATAGAGACTACCGGAAGGTTGTCTTATTCGAAAATGACCAGTCCAATCATCACACCCCACCCTATACACGGCCTTGTAGTAGTTGATGCAACGTCTAGACATAATATCGGAAGGGATCAAGGAAAACACAGCGTTCAGATTGGTAGGGTGCTACCTGGTCGCAACACTCAAAAATTAGTCGGAGATATAACTGATCCTACTCATGAGATTACTACATCTCTCCAGGCTAGCCATCATGGCACCCCTAACAATACAGCACAACTGGACCACTGTCCGCCTCAGACAGGCATTGCTACTAGCAATTCACAGGATAGTTCTGCTCTGGCGCCCGGAAATGCAGACTCAGCCAAATCAGACGAGGAAGCAAGCATAGACTATGGTACAGTTCGCATTCGGCCCGGAAAGGCTCGGTATATGGCAATCCCCCCAGTTTGGCGGCAAGAGTCTACATTGCCTCAAAACGAACACGAGACAAGATCTCAGTATCTTGAGATAACTTCACAGTGTGGTCTAACGCCGCTTAATAAGGCTGATGGTCAGCCTATTCCACATTTGACCACGAGTCGCCAGGAGATGGAGACTATGGAACGCCCCCGAGGAGATATCAAAGCTCTGCCGCAGCATGAGAGCGGCGGGGACAAGATGCCGGTAGAGAATGAGAGTCTCAGCGGACACCATGACTCTTGCTCTCACGTGAAACGCAAGGCTAGCGAAACGGACCGTAGTGAGAAGGCACCCGATCGGCCATCTCCCAAGAAAAAGTTCTCGAAACTCATCCAGCCGCCCGACTCCCTGCCTGGAGCCCAGACCTCCGAGCCTGGGTATCAACAACATAAACAGCAAGGTGGGGGAACCAGTAAGACCAAATCTGGCAAGAAGAAGAAAAACAAGAACCGTCAGAATCCAGCCACCCAACCGGGATCCTCTAGCGATACTTCCACAGCTACGCCTTTTGAAGCGAAGACATTCAAACCTGCCATCGCCACTTCCCATCTACCACCGTATCCCCCGCAAAATGTTCAGAGAGAAACTCAACAGAAATCTGAGCCTGTTTACGTTCGCATACCCCCAACCCCCCCGAGATTCGGGAACCGGCTCGATGAAAGTGAACCATTTCCGCCTTACCGGGACCTTATGTCCGGTCCTCAGATGTCACCCAGTGGCCACGGAAGCCATGCTAGCGTGTTGGGGCCGAATAGATCGATGTCGAGTAATGCATCGAGCATCATAAATATGCATGACTTTGGTCCGCAGAACTATAGGTTCAACCCTGGGGCTCAAAACTTCATCCCTGGTCCTGCCAATACTGGTTACAGGGGTCCCAATTGGACATTTGATTCTCAAGTGTCTGCAATGCCCAATCCGCAGGACGGAAGTTATGGATTTCGCTCGCCGGGTCGTCTTGTCTGGGGTCCACAGGATATCGGAATGCAGGAAGCTCTGCCGCCACGCATGCAGAAGAGGATTGAGAGAACTGACTCTAGCATGTCTGCAGCCGGCCAACCTCCCATTCAGAAATCGACACAGACCCAGTCGTTGAATAGCGAGAAGGTTGAGGACGGCAAGGCAGATACAGAGAACTCTAAGAGTGTCGACACCAAAGACGAAGCGGTGCCCAAACCCACCGGTAAGGGAAACAACGGGAACAAAGCGAGTACCGGCGCGAAGCAGCAAGGCGGCGGCAAGGGCAAAGGCAAGTCTAAGAATGCCAAAGCAGGCCGTAACGACCAGAAGAGCGCGATCCAAGGCCCAGTTGACGGCAAGGGCGAGTCAGCGAAGCCGATAGGCTTGAAAGACGCAACCAACAAGAAGGCTGAAGCCGCTATTGATCAAAGCCCCGAGGTATTGAAGAAAGACGTACCAGCCGAGGAGGCTCCTATCAAGAAACACGCAGCTGTCGTCGAATCCAAAGCAAGCGAATCATCGAAGCACGACGACGGGGTAAAGGACGCTAAGACGGCAGGCCAACCCGATAAAGGGAAGAGCAAGGAAGTTGCCGTCCCCGAGAAGAAAGCTGTCGCGAAAGAAGTCGAGGGCACGACGACGACAACAACAACCGAGGCCAAACCCAAGAAAGCCCCGAACGACGACAAGGAGGCGGCCGCCGCCACACACCCCGAGCCCCCCCAGGCAGCTTGCACGACGTCGGAAACCAAGACGGCCCCCACGGCCTGTACGCCTGCTCCCAGTGCGGCGGCATCGGCATCGGCATCGGCATCGGCATCATCGGCCAAGGTGGCAAAGCAGGGGAAAGCGAAGAACCGCGCCCCCAAGAAGGGCGTCGGGGCGCAGCAGCAGCAGCAGCAGCAGCAGCAGCAGGCTCCCATCGCTAGGCCCAGTACCAGCAGCAGCACGAGTGCTAGTACCAGGAGACCGGCCACGGCCACGGCCGAAACCAAAACCCAGGACACGAAGCAGACTGGGCTCATCATAGAGGGCCAGCAGGCTAAGACTATTCCGGCACTCAAACCTCTCCCTGCACTGGCGCCCATCCCGCTTTACGCCCCTGGTATGGCGTGGCGGACGGCGGTGGCTGCGAAGAAGAAGAAGGAGACGGGGGATGTGAAGGATGTGAAGGAGGGAAAAGACGTCAAAGAGGCGGGGAAGGGGCCGCCGCTTGATGGGGAGCGGAAGGGCGGTTGAGCGTTGTTGTCGGGTGATGGCTGGGGTAGTGGTGCGGTGTGGTTTGTGATGGGGATTCCATGGGGGGTTCGGTTCGGCTCGGTGGGCATCTGCTGATGGGGGGATGTCTTCTTTGCTGTTGCCTTTTTTTTTTTTTTTTTTTTTTTTTTTTCTTCTTCTTCCTCCTCTCTCCTACGTTGCAGAACCACCTCGTGCGGGCTGTTGTTCTCTCGTGGATATTCACTCATCTGCGGACGATTCGGGTTACAAAAGAGGTGGTGGATGCGAATGGACGTGCCTCGGTTGTCCCCGCGGTATGGGAAGGAAAAGGAGTTGGGAGTTAACAGGTCTTTTGCTTGTTTACGAGTCGTTGGCTATGCGGTTGGCATTATTGAGTTGAGAAAGAGTGCGTTGCGGGTCTGTCCCGAAGGAGGCGAAACGGGCTGCCTCGGCTACTCTCGTTGCTTCGTGCTTGAGTGACTCCACGGACGATTCATTCTGCATTTGCGGAGATGATGGGTATAATAGGAAAACGAAACGAGACGATAGTTGTACATTGTTGTAAAATATGCATTTTGGGACGAGTCAATCTGGTTCGTACTGCGCATAGGAGGTATCTACTTACCTACCTGCTGAATCGATGTGTTTTATTGCTTGTTGTGTGCGGTCATGGGTGCTTTGATGAAGTGAAGTGAAGTGAAGTGAAGTGAAGTGAAGTGAAGTGAAGTGAAGTGAAGTGAAGTGAAGTGAAGTGAAATGATTGGAAGCAGGGTTCATATCGAAGTCATTAACTGTTCTAGGAATACGAATTGGGAAGAAAGGGAGAATGTGCAATCAGTAGGTTGTGGGTTTCGGTGTATGAGTCTTTCTGATGATAGATTCTTGTGTAATTGAGTCTCCCCAATACTCGGTGGGAATGCTGGAGAAATAGAAGGATATATCTTGGCGTAAAACCTGTTGGCTGTGACAGATTCGAAGTCTGATTAGGTCGTCATATATCTGCCGTACGAAACCCCTCAAGGCATAATCCGGCATTGTAGGTACATATCGTTATATACATCAACGAGTGACCAACACCCTCGTCCAAACATCGGGCATACTTAATATCAGCTCAATACTTTCTCTGAGCTCAAATACTTTCGTTTTCCCATCGGATTCTGGTTCTAATCGTCGTCTATTGTTTGGTGGAGGTAGGGTATATGTACAGCATAGAGATATCGTATCACTTATACATCGCTCTTGACGAGATTTGACACGGTGTCTTCGATCTGCTTATCAGAAAGACCTGAAGCGGTGTTAGTCCTGCAAGTATTTCTCCCCTTTCCGGCTCCACGAAGACAGTGGACATGGATAGCATGTTGTAGCTGTCGCATACCTTCCAATGACTGGCTCTTCTCTTTTCCGAACTCTGGGTACATTTAGTGTTCATGCACCTTTCGGGACGAGGGCGAACGAACCGTATCGGGCATAGATCTTGGGAATGGTGCCGGCTGCTTCGCGAATGAGGATGGGTGTGTGGGGGTTGTTCTTCTTCATGGCCGGGTATGCGCGCGTGAGGAATGTCCTGTATTTCCAGAAGAAGATGATATCTATCAGCTTCGATGCCGGCGATGCGATGAGGTGTATAACTGGTGGAAAACTAGACGCACCTCGTGGCGGCGCCGGTCTCGCCCTGGCAGAACAAGAAGCGAACCTCTTTCAGGGCCGTGGCGAAGGCGTATTTGCTCGACATGTTGGCGGTGCCGGCGGCGGAGGGGTTGTGGTGTGCGGTCTGGGTGTGATCGAAGACGTCGACGGAATCGAGTTGGAGGGCCTTAGCTTCGAGGGCAGGGTGCAGTGCAGCTTGGAAGCCCCATTCAGAGCCGCTGCATTTGCAAGCAGCGCAGTTCAGCCAATCAGACGGCTCAATTGATGGCCATGCCGTAAAGCCCGCTTATTTGCAAGACATGGGTTACGTTGGTTTTTGCCAGCATCAGCCGCTATATATGTATTTAAAAGAATTCCACTACACCGGTGCTGGGATACGTACCTAGGTAAAGCAGGGATCTGTCTTATCTCCGGTGTCCCCATCAACATTTCCAATTATCTTTTCCCTATCGCACTCGCACCATCTAGTCTCAACCACCACGGACTACCGTCGTCGGACTTGGAACTCTCCCCTCTCCTTCTCCCTCTCCCTCTCCCCTCCCTCGTCTCGACATCCCGATCGGTCTCGCCGCAACTACGTCAATTGAGCGAGTTCTTTGACGACAGCATACAAGCACAATGCCCGCCACGACCACCATGTTCCGCGCCGCCAGGCCTGTCTTTCAGCAGAGCTCACGTGCGCCCTTCCGCAGCCAGTTCGCCCGCGCATCCGGTCGCCGGTTCCAGAGCACAGCTGCCGGCGAGGGCCCCTCGGCACAGCAGCAAGCCAGCTGGTTCAAGCGCATGTGGGATTCGCCCATCGGCCTCAAGACGGTGCACTTCTGGTAAGTAATCCGACCTGTTCAGACAAGACACCCAAGTCCTGGGTGCCAGGGTACTTGCGATATACCATGTCATAACGCCTTGCCCCTCTACTTGTGTCGCCATGTCCCGTTCATCGCACCCCCCTCCTCTCCTTTCTCGTCCGTGCCATCAATGGCGCAACCGACTTGCAACTAACCACCCCATCCCGCAACATAGGGCTCCCGTGATGAAATGGGCCCTCGTCATCGCCGGAATCGGCGACTTTGCGCGCCCGGCCGACAAGCTCTCCCTGACCCAGAACGCCGCCCTGACCGCCACCGGCGCCATCTGGACCCGCTGGTGCTTCGTCATCACCCCGCAGAACTACCTCCTCGCCGCCGTCAACTTCTTCCTCGGCTGCGTCGGCGTCGCCCAGCTCACTCGCATCGCCCTGTACAACGCCTCCCAGAAGAAGCTGGCCGAGAAGGATGCCAACGCCGCGAAAGACGCCGTTAAGGCATAAAGTGATTGATTGGTGCGGTTTGGGATGGACGGTGCCTGGCGAGGAGAGGGAGACGGTTATGTCGGAGTAACACGGTGGGATACGAGGGAGAGCTGGATTACTGGAGCAAGAGACGAAATACGAGAAGCGGATCACCCGAAATGAAACCCTTCCGCACTTTCCTATAGACTATGGCAACCGAGAAAGACGACAGGGCATTCTTCCTTACACTGCATCCCCCCGGCGCATCATGAGCATACGAGACGGGGCTGGGTCCGGTCCATTGGATGGGGGCAGTATTACATACACATCAGAACAGAGTACAGTTCGTCGGATGGATGGATGGATGGATGGTGTAAGACTACATACATCGTATAGGATTTTCGCCTTTTCCGGGTCCGGACTATCATTGGCCGGGGGAAATTAGAAACGGGTGCTCAACGAGCTTATATCGCATCACATACCGCCGGACGTCTCTGGTGGTTTGGCTTCAACATTATTTCATCTATTCATTCACTTGACGGCCTACAGAGGTCGGAATGAAGTTCATTGCATTCTTAATCTCTTGTGTCCCTACGCTGGTCCTATGATGGGATGCGATGCGTATCTGGCCCCCCTTTCATGTGCGAAATTGACACAGACAAAAGTATTAGGCAGTAGGTACGTGTATAGTGACGTAGAGTCGCCAATGCGATGCCGCCTGACTAAGCGGCGAAAGGAAAGAAAGACATGATAGAAAAAGCCGGAATTGTGCAGGGAAGCATTTGTAAACATTCTAGTTACCCAGGTGTGCACCGCTGGTGTGAACCCTATCATACATGATGCCACGAACAACGGATAACACGTAGAACCCCGGATACCCCTTTCCGTACGGCATTCTAACCTACCTACCTGCTCGTCTACCGTGTGTTCTCGTCGTCGTCATGCTCACCGCGCGGCTCGAAGTTAAGCTGGGAATCGCTAATCAGCGGCAGTTGACTCGGGGGCGGCGCGAAAGGAATAAGAAAAGGAGCCAAGTATGTATGTATGTAAGGGGGAGAGGGAAAGGAAGAAAAAGAAATGGCGACGTACCGAATTCCCATTATAAAGCTGGGCATCCCCCCTCCTCGGAGCCCGGAGATTCTCCATCGGAATATGCTCATGCCCAGACGACGTGCCGCCGCCGAAGAAGAGGGCAAAGAAGCCGCCGATAGACGCCATGACGGCCCCGAACAGCGAGGAGAAGATGCCAATGATGCCCCCGCTGCTACCGCCGCCGCCGCCGCGGCGCCCCCCGGCGTACGCAACACTGTAGCGCGTGGGAATCAACACCAGCGTCGCCGACGGCGCCAGCCCCAAGGACAGAAGCGACTTGCTCTCCTCGGCGGGTTCGACGACTTTATTGGGCCGCGGCGTGAGCACGACGCGGAAGGCATAGGGGGCGTCGTCGCCGTCGGAGCGCGCGGCGTCGATCCAGCGGCGCACGTCGACGCCCAGCGTCGCCGAGCGCGCGAAGCGCGAGCGCAGCGTCGACCCGTCCATCAGGCGGACCTGCAGATTACAGTGCTCGCCCTGTCCTGCTTTCGGGAGATGCGTTGGCTCGGCGGCGGCGGCGGCGGCGGCACTGCTCGCTTCGGGGGTGGTGTCGTCGTCGGCGAGCAGACTCGTCGTCCGCGCCCGACGTTCCGCGGCCTCCCGCTCCTTCCGCGCCCTCTTGTCGTCTTCGATGCGCTTGAGGATCCGCTTGCGCTCTTCGTTCGCGTGGTGCTTGCGCTGCTTCACTTCGTTGGCGTGCGCCTGCTCGGCGTCGGTTGGCGCGCAGCCGCGGCAGCGCTCGTCGACTCTTCGTTTGGCCTCATCTTCGGCTTCCGCGCGCGCTTTGCCTTTTTTCTTCTGCTCGGCTGTGAGGCGTTTTTCTTCTTCCCCTGTTGTTGTTGATGTTGTTGTAGAGGGTTGGTGGTTTTGGGGGGGATTTGCTGCTGGTGTTGTGGATGCTGATGCCTGGCTTGGTGTTGCCCCTGATGGAGCCGATTTGCTGATTCTCCTGATGAATTCTTCTTTGCTTGTTCCCGCCGCAATGTATTCCTTCAGCTGCCCGTTTCTGTGTCATGTGAGTAAGTTTCTGAGGTACCCTTCCAGAACCGTGACAAAGAACAAGCCACGACTATTAATGGAAAAGAAGGCATTGCGTACTGTATTATCACGACTGTGGGCTTCTTGGGCACCGGGAAAAGGGCCTCGAGGTAACCGGCCTCTTCCGATCCGGCCGTTAGTCTTAGGATCACAGACTGGCTCTCGAGCCCGGGCCGTATCTACTCGCATCAGCTACAAGATTCACAAGATTTATCATGAGATTGGCATACCGAGTCATCCTTGAGAAATTCATTCTCCCATTGCTGACTCTCGCTGCCATCGTCTATGTGTCAAGGTTAGCATGTTGAATCTCTTGGCCGGAGGTTGTAGTGAAATAGGGCGGTATAAAGAGTTTGGGGAAAACAACACGTCTAGAATAGCGTATGCATGCATATATGAGCACTGTCGGGTTTCATCTCCGAGACATCACACCTGCATTAATGATAGAACAGGAAGCGACATCGAGGCTCTCATCTCACTTACCAGTCACAAAGCAAACAACTTGCTTCGATTGCTGGAGGGCAGCCGATATGCCCGCCTGTAAGCTCCCCGTGAAAAACATGACTTGTCGCAAATCTAAATGTCAGTGTGTTGTTGTACTAACACGGCATCCAACAGAGAGCCGCAGTGCAAACGATGGAGCGGCGTTAGGTGGCTTTTATGGCGGACATTCGATGAGCTAAGGTGGGACTGCAATGCAAGCTGCAGCCAGAAATAGCTTGGCGGCTTGATCGAGCAGAAGACTTCGGCTTGACAACGTCTCGCAATTGTGGACGTTCGTCTTTGTTTAAATCATCTATTAGATGGTTACGAAAGATAGGGAGCAGTGTGAAGTCGTGAAGTCCAAGATAAGGCTGGCATGTGATGGCCATCTGTCCGGGCTTATGTAAGTTCTCTTTAACTAGTTATGCTCTAAACCGATACTACGGAAACCCCGCTTGCGGCATACAACATATGAAATGCAACACACGATAGAGGATCAAATATAAGTATTCCATTAATCTACTGAAATAGGCAGCTTCAATAGCGAAGATCACACCCGACAGTACCGGATTACTCAACGTACTGTAGCCCCCGTTGTTCCTTCTCCCGAGTCAGAAACTCCTCGAGAGTGGTAAAGCGATATCCATACTTCTGCGCCAGGGCCTCAACATCGACCCTGAGATCCGTAGCATTCGCCCAGATATGCCACTGTGCAGCTGCAGACGGTTTCTCAGCATCTTCAGCCGTCGCCTTTCTGGCCACAATACGCTGTCCGGTCGCCTTGCTCATGGCCTCCGCCACCTCCTCCATAGTAAGATTCTCCGAGGCCAGTTCGATTTCCTCGCTAGCGAACTTAACCGGGTGTGTAAGAGCCATGGCGGCGAACTGCCCGATGTCCTTTACGCTGATGTGCGGGAAGGTAGTCCCGTCCTCATACAAGTGGACGAGTTCGCCCGACTTCCGGACCTCGGGATGGAAGAAGTCGATCATGGGCGCCAGATGATTCGAATGGAACCAGAAGGGGCGCAGGATGGTGTAGGACTTCATCCCCGCGCGTCGCACCGCGTCTTCGACGAGGATCTCGCCTTCGTAGTACGGGATGAGTTCGCTAACGTCGACCCGGTTCTCGGGGATATCCCACTTCTCTCGGCTTGCGGCCCAGCCTGCCGTCGAGAGCACCACATGCTCGACGCCGGCGTCTCTGCAGGCCGTGAGAATGCCCGCTGCCTGCTTCTCTGGATTCGGGTTGCCTGGGCGTTCTAGCAGATTCAGGAAGATGCCCGTGCATCCCTGGGCCGCCTTGCGGAAGGCTTCGAAGTCGTCGTGGTCGCCCTTGAATAGAGTCACGCCTAGGCCCTCGAGCTCACGAGCGGCGTCTTTCGTCGGATCGCGCACGATCGCGTGCACTTTTGCGCCGCGCGCGAGAAGGGCATCGACTGTGGCCCGGCCCTGCTGGCCTGTAGCGCAAGTAATGAGGAATGTAGACATATTGAACTGTGAGGTCGGAATTTTGAGGATTTAAGTAAGAACTTCGGCAATCGAGTTAGTTCGTGATAGATGTGATCAGTTTTCTGCTTGCTTGTGTCTGTGTTATAAGTCTCATAATACAGCAGTCTACAACTGTACTTTATACTGGTCTTACGCCATCTTCAGCCTCATCTAGCGCATTTGATTACAAACTTGGAAGGACTGGATGCTTAGAAATGAGAACAGCTCATCTTCCATTTTGAACAGCTGCCAAGCGTTGCCAATTCACGATCGACGTATATACCCCTCTCGTGTTGTTACACAGCTGCGGCTGTGAAGTATCGTGAGTCAATCGGCATGAATCTCTCGATCTAGAGATGGGCTACCAAGCATGAACCGGTCGTATGTAGGTATGGGGGTGTGAGAGCCAAGTATAAGCCAAGACAGCTCGACGCACGAGAACGAATTAGGAGACAGAATGGGACTGCTGAACACAATCCAAGCATGGAGAGTTGCCGTTAAACGTGAGAAAGTACCTCTTCGATTTCTAAGCCATCATCCAATACGTACTGTATTATACGACCTTGCTAGAACCTTCTCTGTACCAGGTAGTGTACAATAGGTAGGCTTTCCTTCCCCTCCTTGGTGGAGGGTGGCACAACAGATACACCGAGCGGATCTCGTCGCCCAGATAGTGAATGAGGATCGGAAGTTGACTCGCGTTCCGTACGGTGGCGATGCGGGTGATGAAACAGGCCGACAAAACTTGGCGTGCATATTACTCTCTGAAGAAACGACAAAAGCCTAACCTAGGACCGGAGAACCCAAGTGAGCCCAAGTTTGATTTCTGAACATGAAGTTCTAGTATACTCTCTAGACTGGAACCTAAACCCTTTTAGGCAAAGAGTGGACGTATGCCTGTATCTGCTCTAATCTTAACTCAATTTATATACGGAGGTCGCTCCCCAAAGATACGCTACACTGCCTTTCGACTTACCTTTCCTTTCGCAACATGGGATAGGTAGCTATACCTGCCGGAGCTTTAGGGCAGTAGTAAAGAAGCCTGGCGTGACCAAAACAAAAGTTGTATTAGTGTTGGTTACTCCACTGTGTGGAGGGGTGTGTAGCTAATCTATATAGTACGAATTACTGCCACACTGTTCCTTCCTGAACTAACTGTAGTCTACTATAATTACTTATAGTCCGCTATAATTGCTAACTATAAGCTTAAGTTAAGTATTTGTGGTACTACTACTGTTATTATTAAGCTTAATCCTATTAACAACTTAAAACAGCTATATATATTTAAGCTTTAAAGCAATAGTTTATTATAATTACTTATAAGCTGGTATTTATTTAAGTAGAAGTAATTGTAGTGCTGTTAACTGCACTCCGTTCATTGCGAAGCTTAATTCTGCTGGGCAGAATTGAAAAGTGGTCCTAGAAGCTGTGTAGCGTATTTCCGGGTAGCGACCTCCGTACGATTTACAGCAGACCTTGGAGCTACCCTAGTTAGTCTTCTTGAAAAATTAGCTTAAGTACCCCTGTTTACCCCGGATCGACCAAACCGAATTTGCACAGTAAATGAGGTTGTCGCCACCATGGGCGTAGACAGCGGGATCGTGTATTCGGACATGTTCAAAAACCAGACTTGCAATCTAGCAACATTGTTTCTATCGCAACAATGTAGCCTATCGCAACAATGTAGCATTTCAAACATATATGGAAAAACATTCAAGCGGGGTCCAAGAGCCCGATTGGCTCTTTATAGGACCGCCAAACGCAAAAAAGGCCTATAGGCTTTTACCTGGGCGCCCATACTTGGACCGTTGGGCTTTTCGCGGCCGCCCATAGGTGCCCATTCTGAACTTCTACGAACTTCAAACTGAAACTCCCTCCAAGGCAACTTCGCCAAGGACAAGATGGCCGACGTCTCAAGCTGCCCTGAAGACGCCAATTCCACAGATTGTCTTCTTCGACTTGTATTGCAGAGACTCGACGACCACTATGCCGAGTACGACTGGGATCCGATAACCTTTGGCTTCACTGCGCCAGTCGGTATCCTAGCCGCCCTTTTTGCTGCTTTCACCATATACCAGGCCATTATAGCTGCCAGTCAAGGGTCACGCAGGGCCAATAAAAGGGCTATCGGGAAATGGTCAGATCAGACAACCAAAAGTTGGGATTGGCACGGCCTGTCCCAAATTTCCACTGCCCGAACCCCAACCCTCACGATCTCTACTCTCATGGAGAAGTCTTCGCTTCGGTTCCAACATCCAGACTACATACCAGCATCAACCGATGACCACCACAACCCACATCGAAACCACAACAAGTGGGGTATATTGGTGGATAAGTTGCAACGAAGGCTCGGATACGACTCCAAGGGAACTAATCAAGGCTCTCAGGACATTCTGTTGCGTGATACATCACGCGACCCCGCAGTAGCATCATGGCTTGGGTTTCTAGGCGAGCTTGGGCTAAGCTACTCAGACCTGGTGGATGTCCCCCTTCAACAGCACATCGCAGATTACCTCCCCAGTGATTTACTTGCCGTTCCTGCGTATGGCCAGGTAGGCTTCATTGTTGCCGCGGCTGCGGCAACTGGGGCTTATTCTTGGCAACCAGATCCACTATCAAGGTTTCCCACGGTTTTAAGCCACACCATGCAGTTTGAATTTCGACAGCATCAGACACTCGGGACAGTGGGTGCTTTTGTCAAATATGGCGATAGCTCTAGGGTTCCGAGTAAACCTGATGCAAAGCAGCTGATGACAGCGTTTCTTCAATCTACAGGAAACGTGGAGATTAGCCGATTCTTAACACCCAATGTCACGAACCAGGGTCCAGTATACGGTAGGCAAGGACTCTTGTTGTTGCACGAGGAATCTCAAGGCTACGTGAGGCTAACCTAGATACATATACAGGAGTCTCTTCGTCTCCATGCCTTGTGACACCCAAAACTCCCCATCGGCTCTTCAATGCGTTGAGAGACTCAAGCATGCTATACATGGAGGTTCTTGGGTCAGTAGATACTCCCGAAAAAAAACCTAGCCATGACAGGAGAGGATGCCTTTGTCGTTATCACACTCCTACTGAGCATAGAAGAGACAGGCACAATTTGACATGGCTTTTCATGGTGAACACACCACTTCTCCCCCCAGTTATTTTCCCTTCACAGCACTTGCAAAATCCGGATATCTTGACAATTCTTGCTTTGCATAGCAAGTTCTGGGCAAGCCTAAATACGAAGAGGCAGTTCTCTTCAATTGATGAACGAACCCCCCTACCCAAATTCTTGCTACAGTCCAGGGGGTGGCACAACAGGAGTCTTCCAGTAGACCCCTCGCCTGAAAACCTGTCTAAAATTCTCGATGATCTCAATGAGTGCACAAAGCCAGGTCATATGACAAATGAAGATTATGTGAAATCCGAGCGGAAACCGGAAGTATACAAAGTTGTCCTTGAAGAGAGCATCAAATTCCTTTACGACATAGAGGAGTTTAATCTTTGGTTCAATAACATGCAACAATTAAAGCGACAGTACTTTCGAGTCCTTATTCTGTTACAAATTCTGGGAATTGACAACCAGCTAACAGCCCTCGATCAGAGAGACCATTTGATTTGTGAGATGAACTCACTATGGAGAACCACACTGGCTTTACTGGATGTTAAGCGTTCCATTTCTGATGGGTCTTTTGGATTCTCAACAACCAGTGGGGGGGGAACGGGGTGGGATGGGGCACTACCCACCGGTTATCCACAAGATGATATTTCAGGACGTCATTATCCGACTCTACAAATATTGGGCCAACTGCTCGACGCATTCACTAAAGCACAAACTACTCCCCCAGGGTCTACAAGCGTTAATATCAGCGATAACATTACAGAGCTTGTTACTCCCTTGTGCCGACTAGCCGATGTTCCTTCAAATTCCGACTTCATTTATGACTATTTTCAGAGTTTTAAACTCATTCTTGAAGCTTTGGCAGGCGTTTTGGAAATATGCCATAAGAGTATAATGAGCAATGTGGCTCTCCCTGTCAGGACCAAAATTGAGTATACAGTAAATACAAACTCTTGTTATTACACGAGGGTATCAAGGCTACGTAGGCTAACCTAGATACATATACAGAGGTCTATTTGTTCGTACCCTGTGACACTCCCAAAAGGCAAAGAAAGGTCCAAAAAGAGGCCGTTGGATTCACAAAGTCAAACTTCGAACGCGACTATTATTGCTGAACCAGAGGCATCCACGCGTCCACAAGAGAGAGCAGTACCGAATGAATTACATAAGAGGGATATTGAGGAAACTATCCGCGACCTCTTGATTTGGAAATACATCCTCTTGGGCATGCTTTTCTCGACTGCCCCGGACAACACCGATTTGATAAAGTCTGGAGTGTGGGATCATATTGTTCCTATTATCTAGACAGCATCTCTGGATAATTGTGTGGGGGATAAAGCAGAAGTTGTCGGATTTTAGTCTTTCGTTGCGTTTCCTTTTTTGAGGCATTTTGGTTGCTCAATGTCGCCATAAGGTGCTTTGGAGTGAAGGGCACTCGATCTCTTGCTAGTGAGTATTGAGAGCTTGGGAGGATACCAATCTATACACTATGGCGGCCAGGTCGGTTAACGAGTGTAGGGACTAATATAGATGCCAGACAGATTATCTTGATGGGAAGATGTTGTTGTTATGAGCAGAAGAAGCGTGGCAACGCCCAACTACCACCTGCATAGTACATAGCTCTATCTAGGCAGTATAGGATTAATAATTATTGTGTGTCTTTGTAACTCCGTGCCTAACCAAACCAACAGATTTGTGATTCACCCATAAATACTTCTCGCTGTTATCCCTGTACTCGTCGCCATAATGTCTAGGTACAACTGTCGCATTCGGAAGAGCATTGGCATCAAATTAGCCTAACCGTATGCCCTCATAAGTCTAGGCAGTAGCGCCTCGGGAGTCATGCAGGTGAGTAGTAGAATTATAGGAGTCAACAGTGAATCAGGCCGGGCTACCGTAAGGGGTTTGAAAGGCCTGTTGAACGGAGGTAAACTTAAATTACTTAACTATTTTTTACATTTATGGCCGTAGGCTTTCTGTCAACCTACGGCTATATAGAGAGCTTGTATCAGATCGTAGGGGCTGGCTCCTGTGTATGTGAAGTGGCCGTTACTACATGCTATATATATTATAGTAATAATGCCATATGTCACAAGGCATAAGAGACAAAGAGACCTGTGTATATGTATCTAGGATAGCCTCACATAGCTTTGAGACCCTCGTGCAACAACAAGAGTCTATTGCGTACCATATACGGGGTTCATAACACCATATTTCTATGATGCATATTGTACCGCTATAATAATAATAAATCTTAACGCAATACGAAAAAAGCATCCGCAGCTCCAAGTTTCTCTCCCTCCCCGTTCATCAAGCCATCTATATAGCATTCTCCAATCAACTCGAATGCCCTTGGAGCATGCTTGCTCTTGCGTACTAGAAACGGTACCACACCACCGTCTAGGATGCAGATTGTGTCTCCCTGCTGGGCCCTCGCCGGCGCGACGCCAAGGTAGTTTCTCTCAGTTACTACGAACTTCCAGCCAACAAGACACTCCTGGAGTGCGAGAAAGTAGCTCTGGCCCCTCAACCAAACCGCGTCGCCCTCCTTTTTGCTCTTTTGCTCCTTTTCATTCTTCTCCCTCTGTGTTCCTATAGGTCTCGACGTAGTCTCTTTGGCTAGATATTCTCGCAGCGCATCGTATGACTGCTTCATGTTGGACCCTATAATTCTGGGTTGCCATGCGCCTGCGATAGGTATCTTCCACCTCAAATCTCGAGTGATTCGACGCGGTAAGCTAACCAGGGGGGTCACGGGCCCTGGGGTCGCGGGCCACCCAGCCACCTATTTTTTGTTTATAAAAACTCTTTTTATTCCTTTGCGATTTCTTAACTAATTCCTTATCACTTATTATTTTTTTATATTTATTAAATTCTTTTTTTCTTTAGCTTTATTACTATACTTTTATAATTTAACCTTTGCTGTTAAAAAACTGTTGTTTATAACGTAAAGCTTAGTATAATAATATAAATAGTAGTTATTAAATAAAAAACTTTATGATCGGCTATATAACGTTGTTTAAAAAGTATTCCGATTAAAAAAAAAATAAATCGTAACTTAGTTACGGTTGGGTGCCTAGTGGGACTGGTGCAGACCCCACATTAGTCATCCATCCGTACGTACGACCCACATCACGTGACTGCCAGTCACCT